>OMKK01083909.1:0-13219 GCA_900302305.1 Polymixia japonica | reverse complement strand
CAACATACCAGCGTATACAAAGATCTCTCCTCCGTTCAGTTGGGCCTCGGGCAGAGTTGTTTGAGTGAACATTGTGTGAATCTTTTTCACCTTCAAATCTGCAATTACCTCAGCGATTGTGCCAAGCGCAGCCGGGTTCTCTATCTTCCTCCCCCTTCCCCCGCTTCCTCTCTCAGGAATAAAGAGTACGTTTTTTACGCTACCGAGTTTTGACTGGCAGGTGTGGCGTCACCTCGAGCTTAATACTAGACTCCGGTGAGAGCACAGAAGCGACAGCGGTGGAAGGTCAGCTGCGATATGAAAAGATGATGAGCGGTTGTGGCAGTCAGTGGTTGGTCATTTACAGAACTTTTGGATGGTGTCTCTGTCTTTTACTCTCTCTCTCTCTCTCTCTCTCTCTCTCTCTCTCTCTCTCTCTCTCTCTTTCTCTCTCTCTAACGAAAACAAGGCTGCCCCGCCATGCGTCAAGCCCCGCAGTCGTCCTCACCGCGGTAACTACGCCGATTGGTCGAGCAGGCGGCGCGACGTCAACGCGCGCCGAACCAAAACAGCAGAGAACGACAGGCATATCAACATGACGAACTCGTCATATTGAAGGATAGAAATAGAGCAGTTCAAGGAGCAACTTGGGACCAGGATTTCAGGCGTTTCCCGTGTATTTTGGTTTCGTAACCGCGACACTGCCGTTTAGTGCTAACACGCGCGCAAAATGCTACTATGTCGGCAGACGGCTATGCACTCAACGGTTAAGGGGGCTCAAAAATGCAGGGATATGTGCTGACATTGGAGTAAAAACCAGGTTTTACACCTCTCTCTGTCTTTGACCTTTACGGAAGCTGAGCCTCAGTCAAGCATGAGTCCTAGAGGCAGCCAGCCGCGGCGGTGGCTGGTTTTGAGGCCTTTTGGCATGGGTTTGCATCCTCCAAGCGTCCCGGGGTCACATCGGTGCCAGCATGACATACGTCTGTGGGCACAGAGGGAGAATTGTGGCCCAGCACCCACGTTGAGGGGCCTGCCGAGAGGGGCCACTGAGGGGAACACTGAATGGTATTGTTACAAAGAGCCAGTGATCTGCTCTGTGTCCGCAGCTACGATGTCATAGCTGTTAGTGCTCCAGCTGTGGGAAAGCACACATGACTGTTGTCAGTCTTTTATATACAGTAGTGTCCTAATATGTGCCCTGAAAGACTGGTCAGAGTCAGTGATTCCTTTTGTGTGTGTGTGTGTGTGTGCGCGTGTGTGCGCGTGTGTGCGCGTGTGCACATGCTCACGTGTTGTGTACAAACTATACCCGGTGACAACCATTTCACAGCCACATCATCATATCTGTTCTCTCTGCACAATCTTGCCTCCAGACGCAACATATCGGACTGTACGTTTCGCTCTGTAATCTTAACGAAGGCTCTCTTTGCAGTCCCGAGGTGATTCGTCCTCTGCTGTGTAGCAGAACAAGACTAAGTAACGGGCGCAGACTTGTTTGCCGTGGATGAATCAGAGATGCAGCTGGGAGATGGGCGCCTCTAGTGTCATGAGTTATGCCAAGACATGACAGTCTCAAACAAATCTCCCATTGTGTTTGACTTATGACGTGTATACCACATATTTTCCTGGCAGGAGGTAGCGTGTGACAATCTACAGTATAATAGACTGATTTCTAACAGGATTAGGGCAGGGATTTATTACTTCATAAAGTAGAGAATCTTCAGCTAGCCTAAAAAAAACACAAAGGCTGCCCTCGGGATAAGTGACTTACAGGGCTAATACCATAATTAAATAATGAAATGATGACTACAATAAAAGAAATCATATAAATCTAAATACGAAAGGCAAACAAATAGACACCTGGACAAGAAAAAAAAAAGGAAAATAGGAAGGAAGGATGTTTTGAAACAATGACTTTGACAGGGATGCAGGATCACTGTGAATAACTGTAAGATTTAAGAAGCAAATGTGTAATCGAAACAGACTTTTGGTCAGTGTCATAGCTCTAGCTAAATCGCCCGTTTCTATCGCTCGTAAATACAACCTGCTTTCACCTGGCAGAAAGGAGGATCGAGTTAGAACCCGTTATCACATTCTGAGATGCGTTAGGAACAAGACAAGCACATTGCTGAGTGGGAATCCAAAGTCATCATTTTAGCTGAGTGGAACATTTGGTTCTGAATAACCCATCGCTGTTGTCTCCCGACACACTAGTTCTGCAGCCGTGAGCGAAAGTGGTTCCGTGCGCCCCGTGGGAAACCGCCGGTTGCACACCGCTGCCCTCGGACTAGCAGTGTAAGACGGTTACCGTGGGGACGGAGCATGTGCAGGAGGCCGATAAGAGCGCCGCTCGGGTCAAAGAGGGCAAGGCAGCGGGACGGTGAGGGGAACACGGACTGAGGCGGCGACGGCGCGTCCACAGAAGTGTCTGTCTATTCGTATGTTTGCGCGGTTTGGTGTTTCTTCACGCGTGTCTGTCCATATGACGTGATGCGTAGATGTCCGACAAGTCTGCTATAGACAGGAATTTCTGTCCTGTGGCACGTCGCAAATACTTATGTGTATTTCTTGTGGTCAAACATAACTATGTGAAGAAGAGTGTGAAAAATATGCCTGTTGTCTCCTTGCATTTCCCGTAACGTGACTTTGATCTAAATAAGGTGTCATAGCTAAAAGTGTTTTTGAAATGCTTTTTGAGGTAACCAGAGGTCTACGGCTATTTGGAATAAAAGCCATAATGGCTGGATAGCAACACCAGTCCAAATTGATTGTAATGCTATCACATTATGGGTATAATTCATATTTCACAAGGTTTGCCAGGCTTAGCTTTTTAATGCTTTACTGCTCTTTGTTCATGATTCTTCTCCACAGATACGCACACACAGATTTACACACAGAGGTAAGTCAGTAATCAAGTTATGTTGATTTACATTTTGATCTATACAAACCGTCTTTGGTTATCTGCACAAATGGGATTTGAAAATAATTTTTAAATGTCATGCTTGTCTTTTATGTTGATTCATGAAATAAAAATGTAAATTAATCTTGTAGAACAGAGTGTTTTATCAAGAGACTGTGACTCGATTGTCTTTGATCAGATACTTGATTGAGGCCTTGATTTGTGACAGCTAGCATCTCTTTTAAGATCTTGTCTCTGCGTTGCTGGATGGATGGAAGAGGATTTGACAGCACGGGGCGTGTGGCTATCATCTGTCTGAAAGAAATCACTGCTGATGCGACGTTCAATGTTCTCGTTCTTTTTTCACTCAGTATGACATTTAAATCCTGACGATCATCTTGTTATATTGACATCGTATCCATCTTTCAGTTTAGGCTGTTTCAGTGTGTGAAAATCTTTGAATTTCTTCAAGGTATATGTATATATTTATATATTTACAGTAGATTAAAAGAAGCAGAACATGGTCAATTTTTGCGCGATGCAGTCGTGCAAAAGAAATAATTCTAATTATTATTATAATTATTAATAATAATAATTAATAATAATGAATGAATAGTTTGGTTCCAGTAAGCTTACACCCACTGGTTAATCCTGACTCCTCACCCTCTCCATTTTGCTTCTAGCTATCTAGTACAGCGAGGCCTTGAAGTTATGAAACCCGACAAGAGGCAATTCTCTCATGGGATGATTGATTCAATGACTTATTGATGTAAAGCTACTGCCCTAAGGCTAGGTATTGATTCTGTGTTTCTAGGGAGTATAGGAGAGCGCCATAAGGAGTTTCTCTGGCTCATATAAAAGTCTTAGAGAGGTATAATAGAATATTACAACAATATGGCGTCATCATCTAATGTGGGCTATATTGCTCATGTCAGAATATGATAATGCATGTACAGGCACGCATATCTCCTGCATATAAGCACGCACACACAGACACACACACACACACACACACAGACACACACACACACACACACACACACACACACACGCTCTCAAACATAAAAGAGTAAAGATTTCAAATCTTAAATTGCAAACTCAAAATTCATCACAGCACCACTACAGTATGCATGGTGCTTGTGCTTCTCTCCTCTCTCACCAACTCTGGCGTTCTATTTTTATAAGGGCGCACTCACAGTCCTCTATAGTCTGCTGAAAGAGTCACAGAGAGGGAGAGAAAGAGTTGGAGAAAAACAGACAGACACTAGACAGTAATGAGTGTCGAGTGTTGAATGAGTATTGTGTGTGATACATGATTTATACACTTGGGATGTGTTATATAATACACAGCACATTGTGTTGAATTAGAACTGGAAGCAATAATTGCCATGTACAGATGTTTTGGTTCTAAGAGATACATACGGCGGGTCTAGTTTAGATTGGAACACTTTTGTTCTCTGTTAAAGGGATCATGTTTTGCTCATTTCCAGCTCTTTATGTTTATCCTCAAAAAAGTCCTTATTTATCTTATACTTATGCAGCCCCTCTGTTCAGCCTCTGCCTGAAACCGTATCAGCTCCTGTCTCTTTAAGGCCCCCCCCTTCCTAAAAACCCACTTTCTTCTGATTGGCCAACATCCTCTTGCCAGTGTGGAGGTTCAGAAAGCAAACTGTAAACCTACAGTAACATATAATTTATTGTTCTTGATTGGTAATAGAAATTTCTCAAATCCAACCGTACAGTACATGTTCAAGCCCGAATCTGATTTGGAATATGAGAGTGGACAGCATGAACATCTGCAGCAACAAAGATTACAACAGGATGTCTCTGTTTGGTGTATGTGTGGGAAATGCGCTAAAATGCTAAAATAAAAGTGGAAAATGTCTGCTGTCAGGAAATAACATAGGTAACATACTAAAATGTTATTCTGCTGGTGCCAAACGACTGTACAGTATCTCCCTGCACTGTCAGTTATAGTTGATTGCTTATTACTTGAAAAACATTTTTTGTAAAGATGTGCATGCATCATCTTTCCCTCATTGTCTTTGAACTTTTGTCACTTCCTGGAGCAGAATGACCATATAAAGAAATCCGTCCAGAGTTGACGTCAGCTTGTGTAGAAAGTAGAAAAACATTTGAAACCCAGTGTTCAGAGCAGTCTGAAGCCTGAGCTTTTTGCTCACAGGGATTATTTTATCATTTCTTTAGCTCATTAATTAACACTTTGGACATGTTTAATATGCATCTGACATTGTAACATTATATATATATGTCAGAAAATAGGAAAACGCATAATATGTCCCCTTTAAGATGCTCAGAAAATCAACTGTAAAGTGAATTTTTAGCATGTCAACACAGTACGTTTCGCTGCCATCGCTGAATATACAATGAAGAATTTTTCATGTATTAAATCCAGAAATAGTGCCTGTATTTTCATTATTAATGTAGGTAGACATAATACTGGCATGCAGTAGAAAGCGTAGGATCAGGCACAGCCTACATGTGTCAACATGCCAAAGATACTGAGCCCCACCAACAACAATTAGCAAGAATAATCTGTATTAATGGGCATCTCTGAGTGGGATGCAAGCATGCTTTGCACTTTTGCGTGTCATGGTGCAGCCTTGAATGTGCTGCATGTATTTACATGTATTCTACATACGTTGAGTATTTTGTGAGATCTTGAGCTAACCCTCAGAGGATGAGATTTTCAGAAATACTCTCCTCTCTCTTTCCTCTTCCAGTGCTCCTTCCCAGCCCAAGTTAATTTTCTCCTTCCTCACCTGTAGCTCTATCTTCACTGCCCTGGATCAGTCCTGACACTGTCTTTCTCCTCCTCTTTGTTCTACACACACACACACACACACACACACACACACACACACACGTGCACACACTCATATACACTACAGAGCCAACACAGCACCAACAGTCTACAGACAGCCTGGCGATGCAGTATATTGATTCTGTTTTATGATTCGCAGCGGTGTTATGACAGGTGGGGGTTGAGGAAAGGATCATCCAGGGAATGACCTGATTAGAGCAAAGAAAAAAAGAGAAAGGAGAAAGTGTGTGAGAGAGAGAGAGAGAGAGAGCGAGAGAGAGAGAGAGAGGGGGAAAAAGAGAGGGACCTGCTGGCTCACTCCAAGCTATGAGTTGTTTTCCTGAGATAGATTGATGTTGTTGTACCGAACGACATTCCGTTTCTGCCCTAGACCGATGACTGACCTCTCATGCCAATAAACAATGTTAAAGCTCAGGCATTAGGTAAGTGTTTCCTGTTCACCCTGCTTGTCTGCCAAGATTTCCCTCTCCACCACTGAAGACTTCCCTCTCCACCATTGGCTGGTATTCAGAGCTTTGCGTTCTGCATTGCCAGCTCCAATGAAAAGATTTGACTGAGCTGGTAAACAATAACTCAAAACATGTTTAATTTGAGGAGATCACTTATTTTTCCTATTAAACATCATATATTGTTTCTATAATGACACCCTTGGATAGAAACGTTGTCTATGTTCTTACCTGTAACCTCATATTGTATTTTTATTGAGTGCTTATTCTCACGAATTGCAACTCATTTTAATTAATCTCAAATTGTGTGCAGTGGGTTGACGATGATGACAATTTAAGAAATTTAACTTTCACTTTCTCAGGGCTTGGTGGGGCAAGATTAGATAGGATCAGGAGGAATTTCAGAATCAGTTGTAGTCTCAGGTGACCAGTTAACCGCCCATTGACCCAACATTCCATCTATTTCAAAAGATAAATGTTGTTTACTATTTAAAGATAACATGTTTTTGATTGTGATCCTGCTAAGGTGTTTCAAAGTATTACTTTTATACGAGTATATCTTACATCTCAGAATCAGTTTACATCTGCTATCCAATGCAATGTTATTCTGTAACAAGTTTGCAAGTTTTAGTGTACAATCAGCCTGGCTAGAGCAAGTTTTATTTGATATGCCTTGTATAAGATTTTCATTGGTTTGCCCTTAATGTTTTTAGTCTTGCAATGAATCTTGTCTGATTGTGGTCTTTTTATGTGGACATGCATCCTTTCCAATGTCTTTGTTCCTCTGCAGCTCAAAACCTTGGCAAAAACAGCTTCATCACTCGTACCCGGGTGGATGCGAAAGGGCCCAATTGGGGCGTGATTTCAAGCTTAGGCTGTTTAATTTATTTATGGCGTGCTATGGAGTCATAGTGACAGTCCGCATTCATCTGCCAAATATACTGCTTATGTCAAGCCCGGCTCAGTAGCCTTTTTAGCTTTCTCTACAGAGCACTTTGTTTTCTCAACTCTCCCTCTCCCCCAGTCTTCTAATCCTGCCCCACTGCAACGTCGTAGCTTATTGTCTTTGTTGTGGTTGTCAGGCAGGCAGGCGAGTCTCTCTCCCCCCGGCCTCCGTGTGTCTCTCTGCCGCTCTCAGCGGTGGAGAAAAGCAGGAAGTGGAAGAAGCAGGAAGTAGAAGAAGCAGGGCGGGCAGAGCCGATGAAAACACGGAAGTGACCGCAGTCGCGTCGGAGCCGGAGTTCGTCTAAAGTCGCCGTGCAAAATGAAATGAAAGTAGATCATACTTAACAAGAGCAAACAGCGGCGGAAAACCCAGGCGGTCCCGGTTGTTGTGCTAAAAAGGAAGCGCTAGCCTGCAAGCCAATACCTTTTTCTGACCCTGCATTTATTCCCACAACAAAGCCCAGCAGAGACAAGAGAATTAGAGAGGAAAGAAGGAAGTGAAAAGAGCCCGATTCGTGTTACAAAACCAGCAGGCATAACACTGGAGTGATTTGCACACTGGTAAGCCCCCACAGGGGTGAGACGAGAGTGTCTGTCTGTGTGTGTGTGTGTGTGAAAGAGTGTGACTCAGAAAAAAGAGATAGCAGAGTGGAGGGGAAGGGGTTTCTCTGCATTAAAGCACTTTTTCTGCCGGTTGTTTGTGTCAGCAGAGAGAACGAACATACACACAAAACAGGAGCTCAGGAGAGGAAGGCCCCCGAGGAGAGAGAGAGAGAGAGAGAGAAAGAGAGAGAGACAAAGAAACGAAATGGAGATCGCAGCAGAAGCTTAAAAAGGAGGGTTTGTTTTGCAGCAAAGACCCTGCTGCTGCTGCTGCTGCTGTGTGTGTGTGTGTGTGTGTGTGTGTGTGTGTGTGTTGTGAGTGCCAGACATGCAACGTCTCTCTCTCTGTGTTCTTCAGACTCCCGTAGAGTGGACTGAAAGGGGAAAAGGGAGGCTTGGAAGAAAGAGAAACAAAAACATGGAAAGGTCAGGGGCCTGTCGACGGACAGAGGGGGGCGGAGCTTAGGGGGGAAAGTGGTGCGTGTTACGTCGTTTTTTCCAAAGAGTTGCGGAACGTTTTATAAAAAGGAACCTGTCGGGACTGTGACTTCTGAGATGGGTTCTTGTTTCTTTTTTCCCACTGTACTTCAAGTACGCCTACGTCATTTTGCACGCAACGCTGCGCACAAGGCCCCAAAGTAGAGATGGGAGGTCCGGCTCTTTTCAAAGATTCGGCTCTTTTGGCTCGGCTCCCTGAGAAGAGCCGGCTCTTACGACTCCCAAACGGCTCCCAAATGGCTCTTCATTTAGTATCACTCCGAGCCTTCTCTTTTAGCCTAATTTAGCAATTATGAATGGTTTGTGTGTTGGTAAGCAATTTTTCATTCAGTGTTTTCATAAAAGCCTTATTTTTATGCATTTTTTTCGTTACAAAAAAAAAAAATACAGTTGCTATTTAACATTTTAATCAAACCTTTAAATTCCTTCTTTTCACATAATGGTATGATCCTAGTCAATCGTAGTTTGGTGGCGATTTAAAAAAAAAAAAACATTTATTAGCTGGTGTGGCGTCGGCGCCTTCTGACGCACTGTTGTGGTTTTGTTTACGTTCTGGGACAGATGTTGGCGCTGCCCTTCTACGTCACCGTAGCCCTATTGCTATAATGCAACGTAGCTAAAATAAATTCATAAGACATGTTTTGACGCATTACACGTGTTAAGGCAGTTAAGGCTGACATTTGCTGAACTGTAATCTTAAAAAACCTGAGGCAACTCCGTAGGAAAAGAACTGCAGAGTGTAATTGGCATTGTAATCAGCAGTACTCGTTGTATCCCCTTTACTTAAGGACAATAAAGCTACACAGCTATTTTGATAAAAATGCTTTTGCATTCAATAATTTGACATCACCGCTAAAAAGCAGTTTATTCACACATCATGGGAACGAAATCCAAGGATGAAGAAGACCACTAAAAGAAAAAAAAAACCAAGTACTTAAAGGACTGGCATTTATTCACAATAGCACAGTGAATAAATAAATAAATATTACTTTACATATTTTCACTTGGGGAGTATACTATAACAGCCAAAATGAGCAAATTACTGTGTGATAGTGCCATTCAATCTCTCTACCAATCAACCAAACACTACTTTTAATGACTAGTCTAGACTCTTTGAGTGAGCTACAGTGTTCATATGAAAAATATTAGCCCATGAGAATAACTTAATGGAATCCAAAATGTTAGGGGTTAAATATTTACATTTACATTACATTTTAGTGATATGGTTTATGCTCTTACCCAGTATAACTTACAATAAGTGGAATAGGTGTTAAGTGTATGAAATACAGTCTGGAAACTGTTTAGTACAAAGATTTAAAAAAGTATAAGGATTGAATGAACTTCAATAATGTTATTCACAAACTGTCTTCCTTGGTCAGTTAATGTTCTTTTTTTGTAGGTTTTGTAGTATTGCACTGAATGTTTTCCTTTGACTGTGTCCCTCTTAAAGGCTGAAGCCTTAAGCAATAAGTCCAGGGGGTCTTTACGACACTCGCTATATAAACGTTCTCTCTCTCAACTGTGCGAACCACGCTCCCAAGGTCACAGTTATTTATAACCTGTTGTCTACTCTGTCTCCTATAGGGTTTAACAATCTGATCTCCAGACTTATAATCAGTTACTATGAATGACCAGGATGAATCCTGGGATGGAAGGCTTGGGCATAAATACGAGGAGCTGCCACAGATGGACGGGTCATGTGATGCGTGTGAGCCTGATGAAGCCCAGCCTGCCACACAGGTGTGTCACACCTGCAGCTTTGCCTTCTGCCCCTTCCATGCCGACAGACACGGCAGCAGCACACGCCACCCGCTAACGCCTTATAGCTACGAGATGACGCAAGCCCAAAGGCTTGACACGGACAGAGACTCTGGCGTCGAGGCTGTGGTCGGGACCGGAGGGGCAAGGGGAATCGGGGTGGGCACGAATGATTTAGCTGAGGAAAATGCAGCTCAGTTCGGGGGAAAGACTCCGGAGAAGGGGACAGTTGCAGCGGCGAGGGTCGGATCAGGCGAGGATGGGGAGGCAGAGGGACGGGCAGGAGAAGAGGAGCAGAACGGGCTGCCCCCGGAGGCTGAACGGGGTGCGGATGCCGAGGGCGCAGAGGCGGGGCAGGAGGCCGTGGCCGCTCCGGAGTCTGGGAAGAGGGACACCGTGACAGTGGAGAGGCTGCGCTGCAAGGTGCACGGACAGGAAGGTTCCCTCTACTGTAAGCCAGATGAGAAGATCATCTGTGTGGTGTGTGCCGTGCAGGGGGAGCACCGTGAGCATGAGATCATCACTCTGCATGAAGCCTATCTCTGGCAGAAGGTGAGTCCCACACTGATAGCGTGACATGTTTACAGTATATAGGGATTAATAGAAACGTATGATCTGCTGTATGCCCTCTTCTGTATATGACCATAATAGCATGATCCAGAGTATGTACAGCACCACAATATAGCATAATGTATTTAGAACATATCCTATCTGGTTTGCATTTCTAAGACGGTATTAAGTAGTATGCCAATAGCTGTAGGCTTGGCAGTGTTTAAGTCAACTCACCAGGGTTCCAGAAGAGCTCTATAATGTTATAAACATAACCATGTCCCATGACCACCCAAATGACATCATAAGGAATCCACTTAAGTATCTGGCTACCTAGATTATTTCTATGGAAACCATGAAATGGGTACTGAATATGATGAACATATTCCAAAGTCTGTTTGTCTTTGAATCACATGCAGTTTTTCCATTCCGTAAATGGCTTTTGTGCTTCAGGCGTTTTTAATGTGATCCAGTGAGTCACCAGCCACCCAGTGCAGCACTGCAGCAGGGCACCTAGGCTAATGTTGTGCTGGATGGGAGAGTAAAACCATCACCACTGTGGGCCCCAACTCAGCAGAGCATTATAGTCAGATGTTATCAGCACATTGATGAACACATTAGGATAGAAGCCAGCAACGCGTTTAAAAATGGTAGAAACATTCTCAGAACTGCAGGTGACGTATTTAGCCGCAGTGCTAATGACCCACGTGGTGTGGTGACTGACATTTCTAGAGTTACGATATGGTCTTCTGCAAGGCTTTGTCCGTGCCTTGACTCAATGCTGCGTGGCAATATATTTGAAGAGCACAGCAGGAAACTTGCATCATGGCTACATATAGATCGGCTGGAATATAAAGGAGGTCAGGCCGCACGGCCCCAGGCCACATTATTTACACAACACCTACTCTAGCATGTAGTCTGTCTGGGAACACTGGAGTTGGGTTTCCTGTTTGTTTGTCTTGATCCGAAGGAAAATCGAATGATCCTATATTTCCTAGGATAGTGATGAGAATCCCGCCTGGAAAGGCTGTGAACATTTCATCTCGTGGTTTGGTTTTCAGTGACACATCACGTCAAGGTTAAGTTAACTGGGTGGTCTCATGGAAGTGTTTACCAACTAAGTAATTAAAGGTCATTATAAATAGAAATACTGACAAGATTACGTGATTCTTTATTAGTACACAAATAGAAAGTCCTTATCTGACTTTAAGAAATGATTGTTTTTATATGAGTTGACACTATGCAGGTTATCTTACTGTTTATGGACTCTACTTTTAGAACAGGGAGGGCTATGACCTGCTGGGCTGCACACAGCAGATGGCTGAGAAGATCAAGACCAAGTGGACCAATCCTGAGGTGAGTCCAATCTCCTGGGCACTTAGGACTGAGCAGAAATGCAAAGACTTTTTTTAAAAAAAAATTTATGAAAATTGGGGGCCATTTGCAAAACACGTCTCAAAACTATGTAATTGTTTGATTCACTGTTCCTAATCCTACCTAGAATGTTAAGTATCCATTAATGAAAGAGCTCTGACACACTTATCAAATTCTCTGCTGAAATAATAGGTGAAGTTGACCTCTTCCTTTGCAAGGAATGAGGTAGGTATCACGAGGGTATCGTAAGAACAGTGTATGACATTTGTGATTGCACCTCACGGTGATTGATTTAAGTACCGTTTTCATTCAATTGTTTCTCCACAATTTGACCACTTGAGAATAGTCCTGAAACCTGAGAAGTTTTATAGACGCAGGTCTGGCAGTAGTACACAGTAACAGCTGCAGAGGGATTCTAATTTCATTAAATACAGAAGCCTTGCCTAAAGGTTTTTTTTTTTTATCGTGGATTTCACAGCGCCAAAATTATTCAAATTGAAACTTGGAAAATTAAAAACCATTAACCATTAAGTCATTGCACCAACCGGAATCAAACCTAGTTTTATGCCAGATCATTTCTAATTCAGTGGGTACAACACAGTGGGCTCTGCAGTAGAACGGCCACCTCAGCGGTGGAGACGCGACGGTCTGGGAATGAGATAAAGAGGGATTAGGAGAGATTATGTTATAAAGGCGTCGGGTTGTAAACACAAGAGCCACTTATTTCAATCCATATATTCATACATTCTGCCCCGTTCACAGAGCTGACCTGCTGGGTTTCAGAAAAGATATAATTCCACTCGAAGCTTTGGATGGCATTATTGTCTGAATACTGAGTCGGTGTATTCCAGGCGTGCCGCGGTACACCGGAGTAGGGACGGGTGTCGTTAGGATTTTACCGATACTACTACTACTACTGCTTATCGGTTCGATACTTTATCGATACTCCTTATCCTTTTTGATTAATTTGCAAGAAAAAAAAATCATTAAGAACAGAATCGACGTTGTTTTATAATTCTCTTGTATAATAAAATATTCTTTCTTCAGCAGCAACAGCAGTAATGTTTTAAATAAGTCACTATTATAGACTCTGTAATATCTCACTGACAGCCCTGTGGCACTGCTCTGTCATCCTCCCTCTAGCTGCTAGCATGAAGAGACTCTGGGCTTGGTTGGGACCGCTGGTAGAGGGAGGAGGGGTGGACTGGGACCGCTGGTAGAGGGAGGAGGGGTGGACTGGGACCGCTGGTAGAGGGAGGAGGGGTGGACTGGGGCCGCTGGTAGAGAGAGGAGGGGTGGACTGGGACCGCTGGTAGAGGG
>OMKK01083908.1:0-22385 GCA_900302305.1 Polymixia japonica | reverse complement strand
ATATTCTATATATACACATACACTATACTATATATACACATATGTACCAAACAACATGAGTCCAGCAGCACTGGAGGATGGTAGGGTGGTACCTTGGTTATGTCAGCTCAAACATCAGAGCAATCGGGCACTTCTTCACTTTGACAGCCTGTGGGTGGTGCTACGAGAATATTTCACCAGTGGATTTTTACAGCAAGCTATCCCCCCTCTAGAATAATTGAGCTGATTTTCAGAATCTTCCATCGTCTGGAATTTTAGATAATTGCAGATTAGTGGACCAAAAATCATAATATGCAAATTAGCAGAAAATCTAAGTGGGCGGTGCTTAATGCTCCAGGAAGCAAATATGTTCAGCTCATAGAGGGGCATGTCTGTACAAAATTGCAGGATGCTAGGTGTAACAGTACAAATGTTATGCAAAAGTAATTGCATAAAACTATGAAAAATGCCATATTATGCAAATTAGCAGAAATTCAGTATGGCGGACATCAATGGACCAAGAGGCAAAATTGTGCATCTTGGGAAAATGCACGTATGTACCAAATGCCATGAGTCTAGTTGCAACAGTTTATCATTTATGTTGGTTCAAAAATGAGAGCAATCAGGTGCTGGTTCACTTTAACGGCCTACCCCCGACCCCGCCCTTGAGCCGATTTTTAGAAACTTTCACTGTCTGGACTTTTGGATAACTGGAGATTAGTGGACCAAAAAACATAATATGCAAATTAGCCAAAAGTTGAAGTAGGCAGACCTTAATGCTCCAAGAGAGAAAAATGTTCAGCTCATGAAGGGGCATGTCTTTACCAAATTTCAAGACTAGCCACGAATGCTTGAACAGTTTTAGGCCAGTTGACATCCATGGGCAGAGGGGCAAAAAGGTTACCAAGTGGATCTTCAGATAACGGCAGCAGAACCCGGAAAAATAATAATACAGGGGAAAACAATAGGGTGCCAAGCCTGGACCTGCATGGTCATGTGGCGCTTGGCCCCCTAATAATACTACACCGTCTGTAATCTTTAATACTACAGACTACAAAATGCAGCAATCCATTACATTTAATGATCCAAGAAGCCAGTAGTCTACACTAATTGATTCAAACATATTTCAATAGCCTATACTAATAGATCCAAACACATTTACTGTGCTTGATGTATAATTTACATATAGGGCATGGTCTACAGGCCTATAGTTTGCAATATACTCCCTACTGCAGCTATTAATCAACAACAGTGACATGTATAAACAAAAACAATACAGGTAACCAACTTTAAAGAGAAAGGAAGGCATACTTTGAGACTGCATCTTCATAAACGACAACCAAAAATGATTAGGGCATATAATAATATATAATCATACATATATAATCAGTTTTAGTTAAACTGTGGTTATGATTTTTGAGCCCCGTCCCTAGTTTCTGCAGATCTTTGTGAATATGCAATTGTTGTCATGCATGTGACGTAGATGATGGAGGAATTTGGAAGCGAAGCTAGTAGCTGCTGCTGAATTGACATTAGTTGGATGTACGTATGCTAATTATCGGTTGGATCTACGTATGCTAATTATCAGTTGGATGTACATATACTAATTATCAGTTGGATGTACATATACTAATTATCATTTGGACTTGGCTATGGGAGGACTTTTGAAGTCAAAAGCTGGACAGATCTAAGATAATATAGCTGACATAAGATAATATAGATAGCATACTGTAGGTCAATGTATCTATTTATGTGGTGGCAAGAGAGCAAAATGCTGTGATTCCTTCACTAAAATAATTTAGGTTGACCAACAGTATGACAACCAATCAGTTAACCAATTGAGAGAAGGGGTGAAGAAGGAGTTCATCTTTACTGGACAATAACAATACAATATCCCAACATGCTGAATTAAGTTTGACTTGGAACTGTGAAGCCCAATGTCACAAATTAATCTTTGAATGTTTCTCATGCTTACACATGTTTCATTTATACTGACAGTATGATTTTCACAATAATTCAGTACTTATTAAGTAAGGTTATGTAGCTTAGTCAAATTAAGATCTGAAAGGCTGAATGTGGTGTTCGATTTCAACATCTGGGCACAGTAACATCAGTGGTAGCTACTAAGGTAGGAGGTAATCTTAATAGCTCCAATAATAAAATAACACTTTGATTAATAGAATAATCTACGTTAGGGGTGTCAAACTCAGTCATACTGAGGGCCATGCAGAGACTATCATTTTTTATTATTGAAATAAATATGTTCAGCTATGCTTTTATTTTCCATGTAACATTTGGTTACATGGAAAATATCTGCAACAAAGTGCTGCAGATAAGGTTTTTTTGCATGTCAAATGATAAGCCTTGTTGGCCCCACTGCATTTAATTAAGCAAAATAAAGCATCTAATTTCTTTTCTTTCTTTTTTCAAACAACAGCCAACTCATATGGTTTAACCATAACAACTCAAGGTTTGACCATGACAAGGTTTGACCTTAACAACTCAATATATGTGGATCTTTGTTACCAGCAAAACAGTTTGATAAAGCAGAATAGTCCCTGGAACAAGTCTCAATCAAGTCATATGGCTTGCCTCATAAATATGAACGGACACAACAATATGTAGCCAAAACCGTAGGCATTATGCTTTTCAGTACAACTCTTACCAGACACCTATCACCTTTTCTTTGACCCATTCAGATAATAACAATACACAATATAAAAAAAAAAAAACTTGGACTCTGGGAGTTGGTTAACGGTGCACAATCATAAAAACTCATCATCAAACATCATAGTGCAGCCCTGAAAAGGAACGAGTGCTATCTGTAATCTGTTAAAATCAAATAAAAGATCGTCTGAAAGCTTCCCATCTCTCTCTGTTTTGATTGTGCCTGGGTGGCGCTGTTTCCCTCTACTTTCTGGTCTTTGTGTTGCTCGGATGTCCTGTCAGACAGGTCCTCCCTCAGCCTGTCCATCAATGCGTAGCTCCTCCTCTCAATCAGGAGGCCTCCCCCACGCTCCTACAGAAGTAGGAGGACTACCACAAGACAGAGGGTGTGTGCTGGAGGAGGAGACAAGCCATGCTTATTGTTTTGGTTTGTTAGTTTATTTCACCTCACTAACACTAGAAGTCACTAAAGTGCTGATCTTACAGGTGGCACCTTT
This sequence comes from Polymixia japonica, assembly GCA_900302305.1. Lineage (NCBI taxonomy): Eukaryota > Metazoa > Chordata > Actinopteri > Polymixiiformes > Polymixiidae > Polymixia > Polymixia japonica. Next base: position 19,242 of record OMKK01083908.1, on the reverse strand, counting down.
AAGCATACATCACTAACAGTATACCACTCAGTTGTTTTCTCTGGTACTATTTAAGAAGTTGCATGATAGCAAACTTACTTTAAAAAATGTAATTATGTGTAGGCAAGTAGTTAGAATTTATTAAATATATCAAATCAAATTGTTGGAAACTGCTATGCAGATTAGTTCAATGCCATATCGCATTGTTCACAATTATACCGGTGTCATTTGTGATAAAAAAATAAATAAAATTATATATATATATTTGATAATGGAAATAGTCCGAATTGTTGACGCAATGACGTCATACCCTTAAGCACAGCAACAACAAGGATAGCTGAAAGCGAAAGTAGCATTGCTACTGGCTCCATGGTGGAGGAGTTAGCTAGCTCTGGCTGGAGAGAGAGAATGCAATGGAGAGAGAGAGATGTCGCCGGATGCAATTTGACTCTTATCCCTGGTTTTCCAACTATATTAACTGGGCTGCAATTGTTTGCTTTGGATTTAGATAACACATCCGTTACAAGGGGTAATGGTTTTGTTCCAAGAGTCATCAGGCAACTTTTTGAATTCACGCTTTACGCCTATAAGTCTGTAGCCTGACATCGCCAGACCAATTCGCAAATGCGTCAATGTGCAAATGCCAGAGCAAATAAAACATGAGCTCACAGATTCGTGTGGTTCCTAAGTTAATAAGTTTGTCCTTTTCCATCTTTGTTCGCTGTAGTGTGTACGTGGTAACATTACGTTGTCATAATTTATGGCATTATTTTTTATTAACAGCCCTATATATTTGATGTGTATATTTGTTTTGTTTGTCACATATGCACAATAAAGAATATTTAAATGATTATGTCAGATTTTGTCTTATAACAACTTTTATTACTTTTATTTTCTCATACGATATTTTAGTTTGACAACTATAAATACACTTAAATAACAAAGGAGGGTTATAGAGCGCAATTCTCATTCTAGAATACATTTTGGAGAAAATGTGGAAATATCGTCATATATATCGTTATTGTAATCGTGGTCGTCTCATATCGTAATATTGTGATATTATTTTTAGGCTATATTTCCCACCCCTAGCAACCATGCAAACCTTTCCTATTAATGTTTTCTCCCTCTGGTTAGGGAGCAGGGTCAGCCGCTAGTGCAGCGCCCCTGGAGCAGGTAGTAGTTGGGGGAACCACACACTAAAATCACTATTTTCGGTTGTAAACTGATGTGTTTGGGTTAATATTAATGCTAAACAATCTTGATATTTCATTGTAAAAGTGTTTAATACAAAATTGGTTGTAGATCTGTATAGAGACTGCCAACTATGGGTTGAAAGCGTGCTATTGCAATTGAAATTTGTGATTGGCTGATCTTAGTACCCTGCGACATATGGTACCCTGTGGGATTGGCCGATTGGACGAATACATCAGGGATCAGTTAAAATGTACGCTTTACTTGATTTAAAATGTATTCGGAGCCAGCAAACAAGGTAGCACCCAACATTTAACAGAGCCTTCCTCTGTTCTGGTGCGCTTGTTTTGCGTTGTGTGCGTTTCCCCACTTCAATGTCTGGTGCTACTGATTCCTATTGGAAATGCAACCTGATAGGTGTGTCATTTTTGTTTTGTTTTGTTTTACACACCGCCAACAGTTGTAGCGGTAATTTAAAATCCACTCTTCTAGCGTGCCACTACCGTTCAAAATATGGCTGCTCGCCAACTGACTGCTGTTTATTTCCTGTTGCATGACATAAAGTCTAAGCACTACGTTGGCATCAGCGCCCCACTACCTTGGTACCAGTGTCCGCATAACCCTACAACAGCAAGGAAGAATGATTGTTGTTATTGAGGTGTGTATGTAGCCCTCCTATGGGAGATGATCTTACTCTGTCCCCTCAGTCAGAGAAATGTTAAAGGGAATGAGGATAGATGGCCTAGTCTGTAAAAGGTGACCATCACACGCGCCTTTTATGGATCAGCCCGCATCGTCTGTCTGAAAGCCTGCGCATTTCATGTTTCATGTTTGACGTGACAACACTGTTGTCGCCGGCTTTAACTTTGAACTGTCTTTTTTATGTCTTCCTGCTCTCGTTGTCTGCAGGCTGGCAAAAGAAAAGGATATGTACATAAAGGAGACAAAGCAGCAGGAGGAGAAGGTTGAGCGCCTGAAAAAAGAGGCAGGAGATGAGTATGTTATCAAGAAACAGGTACGTTGGTGAAAGGGCGTAGGGTTAAAGGAGGGAGACCTACACCCGTGTGAAATAGACAAACAATTAAGTGTTTTCATGTAAAAATATTTGTACGTCTGCCATTTGAGATATTGCCTGAGGTTAATGCTTTGGCTTCATTGTTAATGAACTAAGTGATGCAGGTTTAACCCTCCATACGTTATGAAGAGAATTCTACCATCTTGATGATTTGAGTAGTCCCTCATTCACATAATAAGGTCAGTCCACAATGATAATGAAGAATTAGGTTTTGAGAGGAGAATCATTAGTGATTTGGTAATTTGCTTGATGCAGATGTAATTATATCATGTAACTTTGGAGGAGTTTGATAATTACTGACACATGCTGGTAATTTGGAGCCCCTAATAGATCACTGGCCCATATCCTGCTATTTAGTTTACTGTCTTTCTGCCTCACACCTCCATCTTTTCCCCAGACTGGCGTGCATTAAAGAAGGTAACGGAGGCTTTGATAGTAGAAAAAGAAGTATGTTGTCTTTTGTCCTTGCGTACAGATTTCCATCGTAGACGTGTCGGCAGGTTAGCTTAACGTCGATCCTAAATGTTTTTGTTCCTGACCCTCCTTCAGGTTTCAAACAGGTGCGATTTTGATGATTTTTATGAGATGCCATTAGAATTCTGAGTGCGTTTTGTTTTGTTTGTTCATTTAGAGAGGACTGGCTCAGGCTGAGTGGTAGGCTTGGCTGGTGTTAAATAGGGGGGATTGGGAGGCCAGATGGATTATGGTTGGAGATGAGAGGTCTGAGGCAGGATGGATTAGAGGTTTTTATTTTAATGGAATCAATACGCTGTAAGTGTCATCTTTATCCAGCGCTGATGGGATCATTCCACTGCACTGGGAGGGCACCATGACTTCTTTCTGTTTCAGTACTCCTCTGCTTAGTCTGGCTCACCTTGTCACATCTAGATGGACACCAAGCTAGTTGTCTTCGTTCTGGCTGTATGTCTGATGGTCTGCCAGCCTAACGTCTGTATGAGTTCATCTCTGTGTGCCTGTTTGTGTGCATGGCCGTGTAATGTATACGTGTGCAACTGTGTCCATGTTTTGACTTTCCAGCTTGACAGAGGGGGTTTGGTTAGAAAGCATCTGTCACGAGCAAAGTGTGTCTGACTGCGTTAGCTGGCTCCTCTCTGCTCTTTAGGGTGCCGATCGAGGGAATTCCACATTAGCCGTGGCTGTGAAAGTTACCCAGGCTGTGACACAGTTTCGCTCCAGGCGTAGTAATACCTCTTTACGCCTGATCACAGTGCCCTCGGCTCAGGGTTTCTCCATTCGTCCAGGTGTACAGTCAGGGCATGGCAAGTCCCCCACTGCCCAACTCCCCGCCCGATCAATAACTCAATAACGTTTTTCATACCGAGGGCTTGTTGTGGGATGTTAATCATAGTAAAGTATTTGCGAGATACCCTGCACATGTTGCGAGGAACTAGGCTACGTTGGAAGTTCAGACAATGAATATGCTTAGATTTAGTCATTTAAATTGGTGTGTTGAACTTTGAAACAAAACATTCGAAGAACGGTTCCACAATGTGTGAAAAACTATAATGGCAATGGTGGTAGCAGTAGTTCTATTACTAAAGACGATGGTGGTACTCATATGTTCTCGGTGTGATTTCAGATGGAGGTGTTGCAGGAGTCAAAAATGATGATCCCAGATTGTCAACGCCGCCTGATGACAGCACACGCAGACCTGTGTCAAATCCTAGTAAGAACACGTGCAAGCATCAACAAAAAAGTTCAAAAAATCTTACAGTAGAAAATAAGTTTGATGTAGAAACGGTTTATATTGAATTGATCTTTGTTAACTCGGCTCATGGCCTGCTTGAGGTGTAAGTGTAATTTCATTGTTAATATCTCGCCGTATATTTTTCACCAGTTTGCAGCACTTCTGCAGTGAATGCAATAATGGTGCGTTACCAGAGGATCGCATTAACTAGTTTGAAATTAATCTGTGTATCCATCTTTGGCGCTAATCTCTTAAAGGGATAGTTCAGGTTTTTTGGCTACTTGATCCCATAGACTTCCAACAATTGCTAATAACTAAGCTAATCATTGCGCTAAGTTAACCTATCCCCTCACACTTCACAAAACGAGACACAAAGATGGCATCCATGAGTTTGTCTGACTCTGGGCCAGACATGGGTAAGTAGGAAAAAATGCCAAAAAATTCCCTAAAAACCAAACTATCCCTTTAAAGACTTATGCTAATGCCTATGGGAGGTGAGGGATGGAATAAACAGAAAGGTGATCATACACATGCATGTCTCAGGCTCATCCGATTGAATGCAGGGCAGCAGTCAGGCCAGATGACACTATACCATCACTCAGAGGAGAGTGGAATGCTTAGGAGTGGGAGCTAACCATCCTTTAGTTACATTTCCTTTCCAATCATTCAACCGGTATCCATACGTCTTTCCTACTTCCTACTTTATACATTCTCACACATATATGCACACAGTCATCACAGTTCATTAGCGGTGCTGTTACTGCAGTGACCACCGCAGGAACCCACGCACACATGATTAGCAAAGGATGTGACCCCATCACCTGCTAGCATGACTCTCCACTTGCCACCAGCCCCCATCTTTTGCTGTTAAATTTAGATCATTTCATTCTAACTCAGAATAATATTGAGCTATGCTACTGAATGTGATGTATTATTTATTTTTGTGGTTGCCCGGATGTCTGAGTGTATTACTTAGCTTACACTCAAAGGGGTTTTAATATCTTTTATGCAGCCTTTTATACAAAGAAAAGATGGAAAAAACAAAGCGGATTTATTAACGGGATGGCTGAATTTACATTTTTTTCCATCAGGAACTGGCAATACCTTTTTGAAAACAGAACAATGAAACAAAAAAGACAATCTCAGTTCCTTGTGTGGGTTTGTGTCTTTTCAGGAAACGGAAGAGGATTTGGCTGAATCGGAGGAGTACAAAGAAGCTAAAAACCTATTGGACGTACTGAAGCTTGAAGGATGATGTTCTCACTGTGAGATGCGCTTGCATGTCCATTCCTTTTGTCAGGCCTTGCTTGGAAACATGGAGACAAACAGAAGTCTCTTTTTTTTTTTTGATGTAATTATTTCTACATTTTGTGCCACCTGATTTTAACATGCTTTTCCCATGTACGATCTCACATGCAATCAAAATAAACGCTACTTCGTTGCTGTAGTAGAGGAGCAGTGGGTTTTTCTTTTCAAAGTTAAGTTAAGACTTGAATTCATTTTGTGTTTTGTCATTTCTACAATAGGTGCCATTAATCAATAATGGTCTGGGTCCACTGGTGGATTGATTTTAAGTATTTGGAGATTTTACATTTGTCACAGAATTGTAAACACTGGAGTCATTTCAATAGCATGAAGCACAATATACCTACGACACCACAAAATCATCACAATCAACTTAATTGTTAATAAATGAAAAGCTTAATAATTGTTTTCACTGTTGTAGGTGCACTGCCCAATCTTTTTGTCTCCAGTTGATGGATAATTGTCAAAACAATTTTGCATTCCTTTGATTTTTATCTGACAATTGGTTGAACTATGGTCCTGCAAGATATTAGAACTATTCAAAATCCCTGTGAGAATATTGCACACTAGAATAATAACTGATGGATACAATTGCACTGTTTTCACTTGCTGGTATGCATGTTACATCAGTGTGATCTTAACTCATTTGACATTTTTTCCAAAGACAATACCACTTTGAACACCGGTAACCTGCCAGTTAACTCACAGGTGTTAGTTGTGGGCATGAATGACGAGGTGTTGTCTGGTACACCCATTATATATACCCTGCTATAATTTAAATTGCCTAAAACAACTGTGCCCTATATTAAGGTTGAGAAAGGACCTCCTAAACAGTGTAATATTAAATAAGCTCAGTGGCCAGACAAATTAAGTTTACATTTGGCTTGATCCTTATTTTACAGATTTCGATAATTATCGGGATCACCCCAAAGTCTCATTACCGCCCTAATGAGGCGCTGCTACTCCGTGACATCTAACCGCTCCATCTCGTTAAGGAAATCGCTCTTCAATGCTGATTATTTTATTTGGAAGCATAATTATATTTCTTTCGGATAAATCACGGTCTAATCGAGTCCATACAGAGGGCAGCGACGCTAATTGAGGCATGAGATGCGGCAGCGGGTGCTACCTGGTTTTGTGGCCGAAGGACGCAGTGACGCACCTGATGGATGTGTGGCCACAAGCTTTCGTGAGCCTCTTGCCTCTCTCTTCCCCCAGAGCTCAAACACAACAACTTATTACTTCTAATCCCCCGACTGTCACCAAATCACCTGCACGAAACAAGAATCTAATTTGTTAAACTGGCGCTTGTGCAGATGGAAGATCGATTTTTTTCTCCTTAGAATTCTCTAATTGAGTGAATACAGACCGATAGAGGCATAGACTCCACAAGCGGATCATGAAGAGGGAAGAAAAAAAAATCATCCCGTTTGTGCGCACATCATGGTCGGAGAAATGAAGGCAACATACTGAAGGATCTCGGTGATGACGAGAGGCAAGCAGTATCCGACTGTGAATAAAATCCATGGCCTCAGAGAGCTCACTGGGATTCTCCAGTTTTAAAACAGCGTGTAGAATTACATTTGCTTTTCTTGCAGTTTTATTAAAAGTCACTCCTCATCTCCAGAGCGCGTGAAAATGTCTACTTTCCACTCAGATGCGCCACATTAACTTGCAGGGGCGAATTTGTTTGTTTGTCTATTTTTATTTATATCATGGATAAGATTGATGTGGGCATTTTATTGGAATCTACCGGGGAGAGATGTAACCTAACTGTTCTTTAGTCCTTGTTTACCCTAATTACAGCCTTATCAACTCAACAAAACCAAGCCCTTCATCACAAAACAAACTCTTTCTCTTACACATAAACACACACATTAAGTAGTCGAGTTAATCCTAAAGACACCAATGTCACTCATCTTATAAATTAACATAATAAGAATATAAATATTTTATAATATTAGTCATGTAAACATTTTTTTTTTTTTTACACAAAAATTATTTTGATTTTTTTTTGTTCATCCTTTCAAACCCTGTAAAGCAAGACAATAATGGTTATAATTTATAGACTTATTGCACATTCAAAGCTTGCGGGGTGAGCTGGATATATTTAGGAAATATATAGTCTCCAAATATATTCAGTAACATGTTTTGTTTTAAGTAAAGCTTGAAATCTAAATACTCCGTTCAGCGGTAGGTATTGGCGTAAAGATATTCAGTTATAAGTATTGTACGAAATAAACCAATTAAATAAATTGTATTATAGTGGCCAATGTGTTCTCGCGCCTTTCCCCTTTCTGCGTGGAGTAATATAAAACTTATTTATAAAGGAAAAACACAAATATTATGAAAGCCTGTGTTATCATTTCTTATACCATCTTAAATATTAGACAGCAGTCTATATTCTAAAAATTAAACAACTTAATAAAGCTTTTGGATTTTTTTTTATAGGCCTCACCGCAACATAGATCATACTACATGACATATCATGATCCCTTCTCGTTGTTTGGGTTAAATATGACCTAGTGCTACGAGAGGAGTCATTCACTTTTGTTTGTACAGCTATAAAAGCACTGAGCTATTGAAAAGTCGTAAAATGAAGCGCGCAATCCATCATCCCGCAACGCTTCCGTTCAGCGAGCGGAGAAACCGAACTGATGATTTTAAATGATCGTTATGGTTTCAGCGCGATAGCCAAGATAGATTAAAACGGCAAAGATAAGACGCGTACACATTAAAAAATGATAATGATTATATAAACTAGCCTAAACAAATTATAATAAAGTCGAGCGTTTTAATATTGCGTGAATAACATGAAACAAACCCGCGGATATCTTCAATTAAACGCGCTTGGTTCCAGCGTTTAAGGCCAGTCCAAACTTTGACATTTAGGGAAAACGCAGAGAACTCGCGATTATTTCCAAAAAATCCGCACTATTGTTCCTTTCCTCGTTGTAGGACGCAGACATCAGACTGGTGTTGGAGGGATTTGCGACCCATCCTGATGCGTCCGATGGAGATTCTGTGGCGCAGGTTTCCTGCTCGGTCGCACCACCAGATTGGCAACAAATAAAAGATGAGCAGAAGCAATTGAAGCCGGGATGTAGGAAGAAAGGACCCAAAAGAGCTCGGGGTTCACGCTCGGACGTGTCCTTTGTGCTACTTGAAGGCGCTATTCACCACATAATAAATAAAGCTGCTTTCTCAAAACGTCCCGACATCTGTCTAAAGCCGTGCTTGATTTTAGTCCTTTTATATATTTGGGAGGCTGGTGTGTATAACAAGAAGCAATTGTACTAATTGAGTGTAATGGTAGTTTGACACGAGATCAGATTTTAGCTGGGTTTATGACTTGCTCTGTCTAACTGAAATGAATAACATTAATTTGGACGTATTATGAAAAATCAATAGTATGAAAGAAATTGGCTTGCTCAAAGTGTTAAAAGCGTGATTATGTTTCCCCGTGTTGGGCTATCTATTCAGGCGTCAGGTTACTCCTTTCGGGGGTATTCACTGTGTCCCTTTATCAAAGGCAAACACTCACAGCTCATGTTAAACACAACTCTCTTTCCACTTTCCGCCGAATTATACACCTAATTTGCTCACATATCATTTACAACAAGTCCCTCCTTTCTTGACAGTTGGGCTAAGCACTAGTAAATTACCACTAATTTATACAGATTTTACTCTAATAATTGCAATAAAAGCTTATAGATTTGGTACTAATTACATAAAAGCCTAATGGTCTTGAAAATTACCCTGGTTAGAAATATATACATTTTGTTGTTTGGCTGACTAGGAAATTAGGGATATTAGAGAAGGTTCACTTAATCTCAAAAAGGCAGTTTAATAGACGCGTTTTGAAAGAGGTCGAAAATATAATATCATTAAAAAACATAAAACATGACAAAAAGGAGAAAGAGCAATGCTATTATTATCAAAAGCAGTAACCTATTATAGGGTCAAGTTTATATCCACCTCTTAACAAGGTGTTACACCACTTTCTACCGTACAATTCCCTATGCTGTTGACGCTTAAATAGTTTATTCAGTCTTTCTTCATATGAATAACCTCACTTCTTGCTCAAAGCTGATAGACAAAGTAGGTTACTATATAGAGGCAGAGACAGCATGCACAATTAAACAAATATTGTGGTGATCTAACATTTCTTGAATGGGTCGAAGCTTTCACAGATATTAAATCAGGTTATTTTATTGGATGTAATTTGGAGAAGAAATCAAACCCAATTACAGGAATGAGGAGGAATGAACTTGTGAATGTGGCTGAATTGGGGAATTTGACTGGCTGACTCGCTGGGGTCTTGGAGTATCTGACATATATCGGGCTTCAATTCTGATTGGTCCTCGTTTGAAGAAGCTCATGGGTTCATTCCGTTGTTAAGCGCCTCCCCATTTCTCTAAAGTACATTATAATGCAACGAACCTCCTTTTTAACCACAAACCGAATTTGCTTTCATTTAGGCTATATATATTTCTTAAATAGGTTAAAGTCATAGAATTTTTTTTGGAATAGCATTTCGCCCTGGAGCGGTGCGCAATGCTATCTCATGCCGACCTCCTGGATGCTCGCCTCGGTGAGTTATCGTCACCAAACTCCGGTCTTCAACTCTACTGTAAGCTGGAGGCATTTCTAATCTAAATCAGGAAAATAAAATTGACAATTTGTTTGTTATATTATCTTAATGTGATTGAAGTTAACTAATTTATTTGAAAAGTAATTGTTATTATTATATTACTGCGTAATTTGATTTAAGTAATTTCTAAGATATCGGTGTCATCGAATTGAATTAAGTATATTTAAGGGGTTGATGATTACGTGCATGTTATATTTTTGCTCACAAGAACTCCATCTTCTCTCTGGATTATCTGCAATGTAATTTCAAATGCACATGGTCTGATTTTACGCATGTATCGTGTAGACCAGCCTATCCACTTCAAAAAATACATAATTTCCTACTGTAGCCAAATAACGATTTAACCACTAACCATTTTCCCTTTAAAGTATACGCTGTTTTGTTACACTTTCAAATCTAACAAAGCGTTTGTGTCTGTCTAGGGATGAAAGATGCCGCGGCAGAGCTTCTGGGTCACAGGGAGGCTTTGAAGTGCAGACTGGGTGGAGGGGGGCCTGACCCGGGCCACTCTGGAGAACTCGCCTCGGGTCCAGACGGCGTGGAAGGAGCGACAATGCTACCGGGTGATGATATCAACAACGGTGGATCCAACCCGTCGGCCGTACAGGTCAACACTAAAGAGCAAGAGAAACAGCAACAACAGCAGAATAATTCCAACCAGTCGGGAGGGCAGCAAACCCAGAAACAGAAGCGGCACAGGACCCGGTTCACGCCGGCGCAACTTAACGAACTGGAGCGGAGCTTCGCCAAAACGCATTACCCAGACATCTTCATGAGAGAGGAGCTGGCTCTACGGATCGGTCTAACGGAATCTCGAGTGCAGGTATGGCTATTTGGATTTATTTTTTTCTTCCAACTCCTCTCGATTGAATGGACGGTTGATATTCGTTAAGCCGTTTTAAAACCAAAACAAACCACCGCCGATGCCAGCCCAGATACCAGCAAGAAAATCAAAACTAAAACCTAGATAATTATGGCATTACTGTAAGACCACGTAGCCCGTCGTAAAACAGTGCGTTCAATAAAATGTTTTTTTTTTGTTTGTTTGTTTTTTCAATGTATGATAATCTTCCACAGGGTCAGGTTTATGCTCTTCTTTGTAAAGGAAGTAGGGCTACATTTTGACTTCTGCACTATAATTAATTTAAGCAATTGTAACATTTATAGGCCTATGTAATTGTTTTTTGTAATGTGGGCATAAGCCTGTTTAATTCCAAAATGTGCCTTTGATAAAGACGCAGTTCATCGAGGAGCTGCAGACGAGGCCCAGTTGTGACAAATCAGACGCGCAGTCAGATTCAAAGCGTCGTATCACCACAAATATATTTGATGAAATGTGTTGGAAGAAATCTTTTACCGTTATATAAATGCGGTTGCTAACTATATTATCATTCTTATATCTAACGGCGAGAAAATTACATGGTATGTAAGGAGATATTGTGATATCATTAAAATGATTTAGCGATTGATTTTATTTAGGCTATAACAAAAACGACGATAAATCCAAAATTTAAATAGAAATGACATTTTCACAGAATGTACGCACAAACAATACAATTGTGTTTAACTTCTTCAGTCAACTGTAGATTAAAATCACTCACTACAACAAAAATACAATATTGCAAACCTCTAATCTGTATCATAAATGTAGAACTGGATTTGTAAAACATATTTTTCTTCCGTATCCCAGAATGTGTATCTGGTAGGGTGCAATAGGATTATTGTGAGACAATAAAATAAAAAACAACATTTCAGTAATTGAACATTTAAGTCATCCTAAGACCTAGTTGTCTGAATGACCCAATTGAAACAACATGTATTTTTATTAGGTCGTTTTAATGGTAACACAAATCTTTAAACCTGTAGTAAACCAGGAAAATTAACCAAGAATGCTTGCATCTTATTTACCTACAGCAGCGGCACGGGAACAAGCGTTTTGACAGGCGGGGGTTTGCGCACATTCATGCACACACACATAGGAGCAGCCCAGTACTAACACAGTCTTGAACCACTGGCCGCTGAGCAATTGGGGTTACAATGCCTTGCCCAAGGGCACTGACGATAATTAAACAAGAGAGGGATGAGCGTTGTTCACTTCTGAGATTCGCCCACCTGGATTCAAATCGGCGACCTTCCACTCAAAAGCCATCTTATCACACCTCGCTGCTGTCGCCCCCAAATTCTCAATGATTCACAATTGGTCGTGCTTGAGCGTTTTAATGTAGGTATAGCTGGCAGGGAATCGAAATGTTATTTAAGCTTTTTTTTTATACCCGCACAATTATGTATTTTATTCAATAGGACTACCTCCAAACTAATATCACGTATCTTGCTAGACCCCAATCAAAGGTCAATGGTGTTTCACAACTAGTCAAAATGAATGGGCAGGTCTTCGATCTTCTATTCTTGACAACTGTTATTTTAGAGGCTTGCGTATGCTACATGTAGTCTAATATTATCTTAGGCTATTCGTTAGAGTACTAGTTTAGCCTACTATAGGCCCACAGTAAAACCAAAGGGTATGATATCAACCAAATTAAGAATCATTGAGTTAATGCCTTATTAACTGGCAATGCAAGATTCACTTGAATCATTCACATGTGAAATAGTATCCATAATAATCATTATTATTGCATGGGTCAATTCAATTTCAATATAATATTTACATAAAATAAGAATTAGTGAAATGACGCTCATCAACATTTATGATGGGCTGCTAGAACAGAGGGTTGAAATGAGTGGAACCAAGTCCAGCACTGGCTGATTTTTAGTGATGGGCCTGTCAGACGTCTTAATGGTGGACGCGGTGAAAGTCTACTCTATCTTTTAAACGGAATGAGAAATTGCATTTTCTTTCCTTTGAAGTGTAATGTATTTCAGGCCGGATTTCACGGCTGGCTACACTGAGAAAGAGAGTGAGATTGGTCCGCTCTTATTACGACGCCCCACTTTCTCAACCATATCTTCACATTAATCATCGATGCCCGGTTACCAAGAAATCTATATATAAATTCTCAAGGACTCAAGGAATAAAGTCTGCTTCCCAACACAAATACCTAGTTCATAGTAATAACAACATTTGTGTGTACGTGGTTACGAGTGGCTACTGCCCCTTGTGCAGCAGCGTTGCATGTTTTGCAGAACATGTATGAGTTAAACAACCTGATTATAAATATCTTAACGAAACGATAAATATATTAGTCACGACACAGCAGCCAACCTTGCTTGTAAAATGTACCCCGATGGCATCACGCGTCATAAGGTCCCTAAAAAACCTCTAGTTCGGCCTTGGTGATGCTTTAACATACATTCAATCGTTTTCAGTGTCCAAGGTTCAGATCAAACCTTGCAGCCCGTGCGGCCTTGCTTTTCTGTCTCTCTAACATCATCTTCCTCTTCACAGGTCTGGTTCCAGAACCGACGCGCCAAGTGGAAGAAGCGCAAGAAGACCACCAACGTCTTCCGCGCTCCGGGGACTCTGCTGCCGACGCATCACGGCCTCCCACAGTTCCCTTCCGCCGCCGCAGCAGCAGCGGCCATGGGCGACAGCCTTTGTTCTTTCCACGCCAACGACACTCGCTGGGCAACTGCAGGAATGCCTGGTGTATCTCAACTCCAGCTGCCGCCCGCCCTAGGCCGCCAACAGGCCATGGCACAGTCTCTGTCTCAGTGTAGTCTTGGCGCCGGGCCTCCTCCCAACTCCATGGGTCTATCCAACATGTCCTCGAACGGCTCTGGGCTTCAGTCACACCTTTACCAGCCCACCTTCCCCGGGATGGTACCCGCGTCCCTTTCCGGCCCGACCAACGTGACCGGCTCGCCTCAGCTCTGTAGTTCCCCGGACAGTGACGTCTGGAGAGGGACCAGCATCGCCTCGCTGCGTCGCAAAGCGCTGGAGCACACAGTATCCATGAGTTTCACCTAATAACCCAACGGCCAAGATACGCGCTTTTCTTTTACTTACAGCAATCTCCTAACTCTAGTTTTTAATTCAACCAATCCATCCCAACGGGTTGCGCAGGAAAGAAACCACCCCAGGATACTTGTTCATGTCTCAAAACGCAGAGCTACAGACCTTGCTGTTTTTTTTTTTCTTCACGAATATCGGCCAATCACAAACAAAAAGGGAAACTGATACCATTAAATAGGCCCTATAGGCCTTTAACAAGTACAAGACTGAGTCTGTTTTTAGGCTATGATTTATTGTTTCGCATGTAGCCTATGACAATTATTTATTTATCTATTTAAATTAACATATTTGTTTGTTTAGTCAATTTATTCATTTGGCACACACCGCCCTCGCGTTTATTATAGCAGGGCTTCTAATGATATTTGCTCGGCGACCGACAGTTTCCGAAGATTCTGTCTACTTTTTTTTTTTGAAAATTGCGTGGAAACTTTGAAAAGCAAAACTAGGTTACAGTTTTCTTTGTCACCTGCTGCACAGCATGCGACTATGACGGGCCGAGGCATGCGCAGTGCAGAATCAAGGGAGAATATCAAAAAAAATATATATCAGAAGAGATCAGAAGAGAGATGAAATGTTAGATGATGATCTCAGAGGAATCATGGCGACGCGGAAACGAACTTGACTGCATGTGCTGGCCAAGGCAAACATAACGGGAATATTATAAATTAAGACATGGAAATTGACTTAACTATAATCTGTTATATAGGATGTTTTGTGTAGCGGACGCATTCTTGTTCCCATTTGGTCAGTTTGTGATAACCTATGTTCTAAATTATCGTCTGTGCTTATTATCAAATATGAATTTCTTAAATGTTTGAACAAACCATTTTGTTTCATGGACATGTTTATATCAATTCAATGTAAATGATCAAATAAAATCATTTTCAATTATGTCACACCGCGAATCAACCCTTTTTTCTTGGACCAATTTCTAATGGAGGAAAATCAAATGGCTATCATCAAAAACGCAAGAGCCTTTTCAAGGAGGACCCCAGATGCAGCCTGCATGGGCATCTAATTAAACCATAATAAGTCAAAAAAAGCAGATGAAGATTAAAAAATATAGCAGTATCCTTATCCAATCCAACTAATTGGTGTAGCAGGAGAACGTTCAATTCACGCAGGCTAAGCAAATTTCAACCGAAGAGAGGTCTGAAAGAGCTTGACGGTAAAACTTCACGGTGTGCATTAAGCTTCTTCTTAATTTCGGATTCTATCCGCAGTGACAACTTCTAGTGTGAACTCCTATATGGCATCAAACCAATCTGAAGGGACCAAGACGTTTCTAATCTGAACCAGCCTAACAAACTAAGCACCTTCACCCCATTAAGGATTTATATTTTTGGCAGAAAACAGCCCCTTTCAACAAGCTAGGAGGAGTAGTCATCCAAAAAGACAGATAGCTATTTGTCAACATGGGCTATCTTCATAATAAATACCTAAATCCACCTTTGTAATTGAGGCTAGATCTGGGGTGTCAGACCTATTCTTAGCGAGGGACACATTGAGAAATTAAAATTAAGATGAGAGCCAGACTTGTATTTATTTATTTTATTATTATTTAATTGAACAAAGCAAATTAACAATAGGCCTATTTGAACACTTAAAAAAAAATAGGCTACTAAACATTAGCCCTTAACATTGCATTAAATCACTGGCTGTGTACCTTGCGTGAATTTAGTCAAGCACATAATGAATTTTGGTTATGTTTATGTTTTTACATAAAGGCTACCATATAACTGACTGACATTCAGCCAACGTGACAGGCCATGACATATCACTGGTTGTGTGTGGCGTTTAGCCAAACCAAAGGATAAATCAGGAAGTAAAAAAGCTTCAACATAACTATCATGTAACCTGCCTCAGGTTTATATATGATACATCAGTGGTTGCAGTGAGTTTAGTTATAGGCCTGTAGGGATTGTGCTCTGACATATAGCTTCCACCAGACACCTGGCACCATATTGTTGATGTAAGTTCATCAATCACTGGGGTAAATGTTATGATCCTTGGCAACTTTCAAAGTAGAGAGAGGATGTTTATCTGTGGGACAGGACCTATGAAATTCTTGATTAAGCTTAAAAATAGAGAGCAATTTTTCACATAAATAGATCCTTCCAAACATGCTTAGCACACGGGCGGCCTAAAGACAGAGTAGTGGCCAATGTCTGGAATATAAGGGCCAACTCTGTTTCCCCGACAAATTCAGACCTTTCTTAAGATGTGCTGTTGCACTGTAATTGTATCAGTCCTATCTACAAATATTCTAGCACAATCTCCACATTAAACTGCACATGAATAAAATCCGCTGAATCTTGCTTTGAATGTGATCAGTTGTGCATATACCATTTTGGGAAAGTAGCAGTGTTTGATGCTTGAGAATGTTTAGGACCCACAACTCCAGAAAATCAAACTTCATCACAACCTCATTCACAAGTTTCCTTGCAAACTTCAATGCATTGGCAAGACAAACAGACAATTGAAAATAAGAATTAATGAACACAAGAGTGCGGGTGGAAGATTGGACTCTCATTCCCCAGTGGCGAGACATTTCCATGAGGACAACCATAAGACATCTGACCTATAATCCTTCGGCATCCAAAGGATCACAAGGCCATAATGTGGAAGCGATATTGAGAAGAACTTATTACAACATGAAGGCAAATGGATTTATTACCTCAACACTGTTCATCCTGAGGGACTAAATGAGGAACTCCAGCTAAACTGTTTCTTTTGAAATAGAACGGGAAAGATATGAGCAAAAATGATGAATTTATGGTATATTCTGGTATTGCTGTCATATTTATTATATAGCTCCACTAGATCTGTATTAAATATGAGCATGTGGTAATCTGCAATTTTGAATTGATAAATTTGGTCATCTTTCATATACGTAGAGGATTGTACATAAACTTTATAGTTTATATTCATATTCTTCAAACCTAATGTATGATAATGTTCATGAACCTCTATTTGTTATTCTACCTGCCAGGAAGTCATGTGACTAGGTCACCTGTATATAGTTGCTTTGTTTGGTGTGAATGGGTATTGCACTGACGAAGGCCTAGGGTAGGTCGAAATGTTTGCACTGCGCTCAAATAATGTCAAGAAGATTATGATCTTGTGAAGAATTTAGATTTGTTGAAGTGCGGGTTCTATACATTTTCAGTTTTGTTCAGAATGCTGTCACTGCATCACCGGTTTGCAGTCCTGAAGTTTCACATTTGGGGTGTTGAGACGCTCTGCAATGTCACACAGAAACATTACAATGCAAACTTTTAATTCTCAAGCTTAGCAATGGTTTTTCCCTTGTTGGACATGAAACTGGCAATCTCCTAAAACAAATGTTAGTATCTTCACAGAAGTTTTACTATCCTTTGCTAGCGTACTTCTGTGTGGCACATCTTAAAATTTAGAATATTCATCCTCTAAAAATGCCCTTACTTATTGGTGGTTTAAAAAATGTATTGTTTTTGTAACAACCTTCATATCATGTTTCATCCGCAGGACTTTTCCTCCTAGTGCCCCTAGTCGTAAGACAGCGTGGTCCCTCTCATAAAGAATCATTAATCACTGATAAGTTACAAATGGAACAATCCAAATGTTTCGCTTGTTATTACTGAATGGTAAACTATCTATTATTTTTCACTCATTAACTGAGATATGGTGTCCGTGAGTTTGTTATTTATGTATTCATATAGTTGTTACAGCTTTGTCCCTGCATAGTTACTATCTAATAATGGAACCTTTTTGTAAACTGCTAACTTACATTGTGCTGTTCATATAATATAATAATGTAATATATAGAATAAAAGGCACTTTTGGAGCATCCTATATGTATGTTGAATATATATAGATATTTTAGAAAAGGCCAAATCATGTAAGTCTTGTCTGGTTGCACCCTCTATAGATATAAAATATAATTCAACATTAATCTACAGTATATCTTTGTCAGTCTAATGAATAGGCATAAAAACACATTTAGTAACACTGACCCTTATAACATGACAGGGGTTTACACATATATCTACTGATACACCTAAACATGCTAGTGATGTCACCTGAAGACATGAGATATTTTTGGTCTTTCACCATCAGACCAGCCCAGGCAACACAGCTGGGGTTAATCACTCCCAGGGCTTGTATCCAAGCAGCATGTGTTGTCAACTGATCACTCCGTTTGATTCACAAACATTTGGAGGTCTGCAGTGTTTGTGGAGGCTTTGATGGCCCTCCTCTGTGCACACACATGTGGCACGCAGGAGTTTCTGTCACACTCTCAGTGACCGAATATGGATCGACTTGGGTCAAATCAAAATGTGCCTGGTTAAATACTATGCAATTATTGTATAATCTTTGGGCTTGTGAGGCTGGCTATATGTTAGCTACATGGGACAGAAACATGACAAGGACATTCATGGTTTTATTTCGAGATACTTGCAGATAGGAACGTGAAGAAGGCTGCATATCAGGTACGTGTGAGAAGTTACAAAACATTACCAAAATTCATGAGTTTGCTTACCTACAGGTCATACTGGCTACAGAGAACAGCCATGTTGATTTATTATGTTGTTACAGCATCGGGCTAAGAACTCTAACTGTGAGTAGGCTACATGAGACTTTTAAAAACATAGTGAAAAGATTAGTAGTTTGCTTTGTTCAACTAAATGATCATGTATGAATAAACGTCAAATATACTTCTACTTAGCTCGGAGTTATCCAAGCTTAGTAGAAGTCCTACCATGTAATTGACTTGATGAGGCCAGAGGCCCTGCTGCTTGACACCAGTTAGAGAGTAGATATTTAACACAGGGTTTAACAGGTCAAGAAGTCTTTGTCGAATCAGCTGGGCAGCAATCAAAGACGTCACAGGTGTCAAAGATGGCTTCACAATTAAAGAGAATGTGGAAAACACATTCAGATATAAAACAGATACAAAACCCAAAAATAAAATAACATAAATAAGACTATCAAAGAAAAATGTGTCTTTAGATGTTTATAAATGTTGATATAATTTGCTGATCTAACACTCAGAGGGAGGCTATTCCATAATTGTGGGGCAGCAACAGAAAAAGCAGGATCCCCTTTAAAACATTAGTGATCAAGCTTCACATGGCCTTGTGAGTGGAGCTCAGTCTCATCCCATTCATCTTCTTTACACAGAACATCTGGTAAATATAAGGTGAGATAGCTCCCAGGTATTGACCAATATACCAGACATGATGTTAATATCCCTTGTGGTATTTCGGGTGAGCACCATGTAGAAAGCTAGTGTGGATGTTACAGGAAAGAGAGGGTGGGTAAGAGCTGGTATGAAATTTAGATTATCTGTTGGATACTTGGATCTTTGGATACTAAAG
>OMKK01083906.1:0-10836 GCA_900302305.1 Polymixia japonica | reverse complement strand
GGGTCTGGCAGAAACAGATAACACATAACAGGATTAGAGTAATCTGATTTCAAGGAAAATTGTTACAGTTGCTGCAAAACACATGGCAATCTGATTACAGATAATTCTGGAAATGTAGGTCCATGCTTAATAAATTGAAAAAGGCATTGTGATGGTGAGATTAGACACGTATGGGTTTTGGAGGAGGACGTCAAGGGCAATAAATAGAACTGTCAGTGCATACAGTTTTAGCCTTGGTGAGCCCAGTTGGAATGGAACCCCTAACCCTGGCCGTGTTAGTGCCTTGCTCCACTGACTAATGTACACTGGGAATGGAGCCCCTAACCCTGGCCGTGTTAGTGCCTTGCTCCACTGACTAATGTACACTGGGAATGGAGCCCCTAACCCTGGCCGTGTTAGTGCCTTGCTCCACTCACTAATGTACACTGGGAATGGAACCCCTAACCCTGGCCGTGTTAGTGCCTTGCTCCACTCACTAATGTACACTGGGAATGGAACCCCTAACCCTAGCTTCCGCCCTCTGAGGAAGGACCACAGACACAAAAATAATTTAACATCTTGGTTAATTATGGTTGTAGATAATAACACTTCTTATTACGGTTAATTAATTAGTCTATACTGTCATTTTAAATTCATTCTGTTTGATAATAAAATTCATTCTGTTTCGATAATAAACTAATAAACTTAAAACAGAACGTTTTATAAATCAGAAATAGGCACAAAAAAATTCCTGCAACTGGGTCCATCATGACCATTTTATCAACCGATAACAATAACAGTCACTGATTAAATGATAACTTGATTACATTACAGATTAGCATTTTAAACAGCCAACCATAATCTGTAACAGATTACTTTAAAGGCCACTTTTTCAGCAAGACTGACAGCAGCTGTCTCTCTGGCTGCTGGGTCCTCTGGGGAGGCAGGCTCGATCCAGTCAGACAGCTGGTCCAGGACCAGCAAAACCATGCAACCTGGAGCCAAGAACCCCAGTCTGTCACTCCGCCTTCTGCACATTTGATCTTTCTCTATCCTCTCTCTCTCTCCTCTTCATACGTTCTGGTTTATGCATCGGTCCCCGTCAGTATCTCTGTGTTTCAGTTCCTCTCTCATTCTTACTTTCTTTGTCTCTTGTCTCTTTCTCATGCTAAATCTTCCCTTCTCATCCTTTCTCTAAATCCTTCTTTCTCCTCTCTCTTCTCACTCTGCTGATCCCTTACTTTCTCTCTCTGACTGAAGTTTGTTAAGATGGAGACTAGGGATAGGCAGGATTCTTTATTTTATTTGACAATTGTCTACTTCCTGTCCACTCTGAATGACTTTTTGGAAAATACAAACTGATGAAAAACACATTCATTATTTCCTTGCTGTTAAATTCCCTGTGGCTACCCATTGTGCGACATGAAGCAATAATATTAACATAACACTCACAAACTACAATCTCTCTGCGGTTGTCATTTTTGACAAATTATTTCACACAGTTGTTATTGTCAACAGCCTGTAGCCTATGTGTTCTCTAATGTTGTAGATAGAGATTAACAGGCGCGACGTAGCACACAACTCTAATCTTAAGTACTACAAGCCAGACATCTTCTGATAACTGTAAAGGGAACACAGTTTGGATTTTCCAAATAGTTGCTACGTCTACTGGTTCAGAACGCTTTTGACTTTCATTTCATCCACTACACTAATTAATTGTATGTTGTATATTTTTTTAATAGACACAGACCTTATTTCATAGATCTATCCAAAACCCAATGGGGAAAATCCATTAAAGTTTTGGTGAAGGAACCCGTGGTGGAGCTAACTTCTGGGTTGGCCTAAAAAAACAAAAAACGTCATCACTTCGATACTCTATTGAGATTGCTGTGACGCATGCTAACATATCAGCAAATGCACTGGTGCGCTCTTAATACTAAAAACGCAAAGGTAAAAATGCTACCAACGCTCGGTTGCACAACAGGAAGTTGATCAAAGAGCTTATTTCCCAAAGAGTCTTTGATTTCCTTAAAAGGGTGCCGTCGTAGCGTTCTTCTTTGCCGCTGTTTTCTTAGGCAGCTCGGTCAGGGATACCAGACGGCGTGCGAGAGATTTCTATCAGCTTTACTCTACCTCTCCGCTTCTCTACTCTGCCATTGAAATGCACTGCACAATGACGCACAGACAGGGTAATTACAGCCTGCTGTCAAATAACAGAGGAACATCTGAAAGAGGGTGACTTCATATGCTTTTAAGCTGCTTATTTCACCCTGTAGCAAATTGAACACTTTGTGCTAAATCGACCGACCGCTACCTCGCACCTTCCCTGCCATTGTATAATTGCCTAAACAAAACACCCACAGCCTCTACCTCTCCTCCAGTCCATATCTCTGTTTTTCTGATATAGCAATGTCTGATGAACAAATCATTCTCATTTTATTGTTAATTATATATTACCATTATCTTTATTGTGTGTTTTATTATTGTGTTGGACTAATTCTGCTGCTTTTCCCACTTTGCCTTGTTTTAATTGTGTGAAATAAACAACTAAAATAATTAATTATTAATCCACTTTTAATCCACTTTTCTATTTTGTCCAGGGTTTTGTTTGAGGCTGGCTGCCTTCTACTGAGTTAGGCTGCCCAGACCATCCCTTGAGACGTAACAGCTGAAGACAATTCCCAAACAGTTCCTCCTGGGTTTGAAGGCAAGGTGCAACAGTAGTTCAGGCTGACTAGCTTACATTGTCTGCTAGTGAAGGTTGTTTTATTTATTGAATTTCTGAAAAACTCAATAAAGCTTTTGCAACCCTGTTTCCCGCTACCTTTTCGAGGACACGTCTGGCCCGTCGAGATGTGAAAATATCTGGCGACAGTGATGGATTAACACATGAAGCCCGTGAAGTGCGAGGGCCAAAATGGGAACAGGCTCATGCAACGTGAATAAATGAAAAAAAATTCTAATGCTTATTTCTAGATCTATAATCCTCTGGAAAAAAAAATATCCCTGCAAAAAGAGCAACAGTAATTACATTAGAGGCGAAATGTGCTGCTTAAAAACTTTTGAGTGGCTGTAAATGCGAAAAGAGGCATTTTAGCTCCAGCTCTAACTTCCATGATCTGAGCTAGCGGGCTTCAACCTGAGAGTCAACGCTGGCCCCTGGTCCGGCCCTGTGACGTTCACTCCTTTGATCCTTTGTGTCTGGATGTTCTGTGGGTCAGTGTGCATTCATGAGCATCAGTGCATGTGTGTGTGTGTGTGTGTGTGTTCAGTATGCTGTATCGTGTCCAGTATTTTCGGGGGATCAGATCAGCAAAGCCTCCATAACCTGACTTGATCCATGAGCTTCAGTCACTGTGGGATTCAGCACACTTAATGTTACTGTGATTCTTTCTTTCTTTCGTTCTTTCTTTCTTTCTTTCTTTCTTTCTTTCTTTCTTTCTCCCATGTAAGTGATCCATCCTGCCAGGTGTTTGTTCGACTCTGACCGGCAAACTTTGGAGACAACAGTCCCTGATTGATTTGTCTTTTTGGGGATGAGATTTTTATAAGCCTTTTTCGCCTTCCGTGATCCTTACAGATCCCCCTGGATTCCCTCTTTAATTCCCTAAGATGTGTCACCTCGCTCTCCTTGTCTTTCTCTATCTCCCTCTCCCTCTCTTTTAAAAGGAAAGTCACTCCCAGGCAACTACAATGCTGTCTCCTCACTATCTAACAACTGACTTTGATTGAGACTTACTGCTCTGTTCAGAGTCCTCTCCCCTCTGATTCACTGCCATTGTGTTTTAAATTCAGACTACAGAAACATTAAGCATCACACAGAGTATGTGACTATCTGTTATGCTAGGGGTGCTCGTATAAACTAGAGTGAGTATCTATGTTCTGTAGGAGGCATCTTTACTCTAAATCGCCACCCTTACTCTAAAGCTCCATCTTTACTCTAGTGAACTATTTTGATGTTAATTATATTTTAGAATTTATTTTGACATTTTTATAACCACAAAGACAGAATTAAGTTACCTTGCGATGCAGCTGGATTCGCGAGGTCACAAGTTCACCACGAGAATCTCGATCGCGAGAATCCATCTTGTCAGGCATGAAGTTAATGTCCTATGAGGAACTACTAGCAGCTGCGGGCGTTGTTTAGGTGTGATGACCTAATACATTCATGGTGATTAGCCTGTGATAGACAGTGATAGACAGATGGTTCATCCAATCACCTGCCAACTATTTTTTGAAAGCGCCTGCCCTTTTCCAAACAGTTTCCAATGAAGACTTCCCAGATGGTTAGCATGATTCACAGTTCAAAAAAGTCCATATTTATCTTATACTGGCCCTTTATGCTGCCCCTCTGTTCAGCCTGTCTAAAACAAGCCATATTAGCTCCTGTCTGTCTAACTGAGAAGCCCACAACATCCTCTTGTTCTTCTAATTGGCCAAACCTACTAAGTAACAGCTGCACCTCTAGCCACCCTTCTGTCAAACTCCTGAAGTTTGCGGGCGACACAACCGTCATTTGACTAATCTCCAATGGGGGCGAGTCCGCCTACAGAAGGGAAGTTCACCACCTGGCTTCCTGGTGCAGCCAGAACAACGTAGAGCTGAATGCTCAGAAAACGGTAGAGATGGTAATAGACCTCAGGAGAAACCCAGCCCAAACCGCCCCCCTCATCATGTGTGACTCCCCAGTTAACACTGTGGAGTCATTCAGATGCTTGGGGACAATAATCTCGCAGGACCTCAGGTGGGGGGAGAACATCACCTCCACCATCAAGAAGGCCCAGCAGAGGATGTTCTTCCTGCGGCAACTGAAGAAATTCAACCTGCCGCAGAAAAGGATGGTCCAGTTCTACACGGCCATCATTGAGTCCATCCACACCTGATCTATCACCGTCTGCCAAGGACAAAGGCAGACTGCAGCGGATCGTTCGGTCAGCCGAGAAGGTCATCGGCTGCAGCTCGCTGTCTCTCCAGGACCTGTACCACTCCAGGACCAGGAAGAGAGCAGAAAAGATCCTGATCGCTGATCCTTCCCAGCCTGGTTCACCACGTCTTCCAAAGACTTCCTCCCGGCAACAGGCTCCGGTCCATCAAGACCAAAACCTCATGCCACCTGGACAGTTTTTTCCCCATGGCAGTGGGGCCCACAAACAAGCCCCCTGCCCCTCACTGACTCTGGGACTTCCACTCCAAGCATCTTTCCCTCGTTGTCTTTGACCGGGGAACTTTTGTCACCGCCTGGAGCAGATGACCATATAAAGACATCCGTCCCGAGTTGACAGTTGAAAAAAGGAACCTAACTTTCAGAGCAGTCTGAAGCCTGAGCTTTTTGCACACAGCGATTACTTTATCCTTTGTTTAGCTCATTATTTGAACCTTTGGCCACATTTAATATGAACATCCGACATTGTAAAATGCATTATATGAATGACAGAAATTAAAGAAAAGCATAATAGGTCCCTTTTAAAAGTTAGAGGAATTTATTCTCCTAAATGTGATATAATTTGATGAAATTAGTGAATTCCAGGGCGTTTTTCTTTAATGCCGTCGTTGGTCTGGCTGTTTAGAAAGCTGCTGTCAGCAGGCCGTCTTATCTCCAACAGCAGCTTCACCATCTGCATGACAGTGATGGAGGAAGGGAGAGGAGGGAGGGAAAGAGGGAGGAGGAGAGGTGAGGAGAAGGAATGGAAGAAGCAGCAATGAGGACAAAGAACAGAATTTGAGGAATAGACAAGGACGGGGTTGACTATGGCGGAGAGAGGGAGCAAACAAGGATAACAAAACATAGATCAGAGAGGGGGAGAGAGAGAGAGAGAGAGAGAGAGAGAGAGAGAGCAGTGGTGGTCGAGAGAGGGGGGGATTCAATAGAGCTCAAAGAGCAAGCAAGAGATGAGAGAGAAGTCAGCTATAGGAGCAGAACAGACAGAAACAAAGGAAACTGCCTGTAATGTGGTATAATTGTAGATATACCATCATAGTAGCCGTCGTACTTGCAATCACATTTGTGCACACGTTCCTTAACATTATACAGTAGAAGGAAGTGAATATTCTTTAACATAAAAGTTATGTCTCTCAACCAATTACCCAACCATTTCTTGTAGCTGGTGGTAGCTGAAAAGAGAGCAAGGCTTGACTTTATGGGGTTGGAGCTAAAATACAGCGGTAGTTCAGCTATAGCGGTAATTCAGCTAGCAGTAGTTCACATAATGGTAGCTCAGCTAGCAGTAGTTCAGGTAGCGGTAGCTCAACTGCCGGTAGTTTAGCTAGCTGTAGTTCAGATAACAGTAGCTCAACTAGCAGTAGTTGAGCTAGCTGTATTTCAGCTGCAGTGCAGTAACAAGTGAGACTTGTATAAAGGCTACATCTGCATGCTGCCATGCTTTGGGCAAAATCCATTGATCAGCGGTTGTGAACTGAGGCCTGCAGTGCAGGCAGAGAAAAAGAGAGGTCCCCAGAGACAGCAAGCACCAATCTCCAACCTTAATGAAGCCTGTTCTGTCTGATGTATGTCAGGCTATAGCTAATGATGTGGTTTATTAAGGTGAGGGGAAGGAGAAGGATGGAAGGAGGAGACAGAGAGACAGACAGACAAGTCAGAGAGAGAGAGAGGTGCTCTAGACAATAAGCATCTTAATGAAACCTGTTTTGTGTGATGTCTGCCTGACCACAGCTAATTATGAGGTGCAGTTAGGTGAGGAGGGAGGGTGCAAGGGAGGTCTGCCTGTCTGTCTGTTTCTCTGTCTGTCTGTCTGTCTCAGATACTCACTCTATTAGTAGCCAGGAGGCAGGAACACCACCAGGAGAAAGTAATGACAGCATTCAACAGACACCTAGCTATAAAGCTAGCTATAAACACAGAGGAACCAGGCTAGGGGCTCAGTTGTTATTATGTGTGTGTGTGTGTGTGTGTGTGTGTGTGTGTGTGTGTGTGTGTGTGTGTGTGTGTGTGTTTGCATATTCACATATCCACCTCCACATGACTTGATTAATTAATCTCAGCGTCAGATTAGGATCTGAGCATTAAGCAGTCTCCCTGGTTGACTCACATGACATCCACTAACTCATTTGCTTTGGTCGTTCTTAATAGAGCTGTGTTTTTAGGGCCCTGAGGGACAAGGTTTTGTTTACCTATGCGTCTGTACCATCTGTACCAACTACAGCAAGAAAGGGGGGACCGAGCCTCTGTGGCGCGTTCCCACAAAGTGGTGTTTATCATAACAATAAATAATAACAACTACATTTGTGAAGCACTTTCCTAAAACAAGAGTTTACAAAGTGCTTTACAAGACAAGGTTACACAGAGGGACAAGGTTACACAGCAAAGCAAAAAAACCAAACAGAGATATAAGTGGTGTGGTAAGTGTGAACCCTGGTTACCCTAACCACCGCA
Organism: Polymixia japonica; assembly: GCA_900302305.1. Classification (NCBI taxonomy): domain Eukaryota; kingdom Metazoa; phylum Chordata; class Actinopteri; order Polymixiiformes; family Polymixiidae; genus Polymixia; species Polymixia japonica. The sequence goes on along the minus strand of OMKK01083906.1, from coordinate 3,467 downwards.
ACAAACTGGACTGACGGGCAGCTTTTAATATTTCTCCTTAATGAAAGCCTATTATGGACTATTTAGAGAGTAGTTGCCATGGTTACAAGAGACACAAAACCATATTGGGAGGTGACTAATCCGAAGATTGTATTCAGGGGTTTAGTGGAAGTTAGATACATATAAATTCAGTCTACTCACCTTTCTAATTGCAGAATAGAGTTTAGCTACGTTTTTAGGCTGATGTAAGATCTAAATTCATTATTATAGCAAGTTGTAAGACTGCATTGTTATCGCCTCTTCCTTCCCTACAAAACCATACTTGGTTTTCTATAGGAGGATCTATTTTTTTCTTTTTTGTTGAAACACACAACCGCTACAAAAAATGAGTAATTATCTTTGCTTTGTCCTGGTCTCTAAACGCTGTTGTTATTATTATTTTTAGTTTAATTGGAGTTTATTTCAGGCCCTTCCTCAGGGAATACAGCTTCATTAGTGTCTGTAATGGTGGAGATAAATGTCCGGTCATCGTACCAGCTGAAAGGGGGCATCATCATCATCATCATCATCATCATCTCATAAGTTATGCACCGGTTTTAGAAAGAAGGTAGAGCGGTGGAGGGAGGGAGAGAGAGAGGGAGCAAGAGACAGCTAGCGAGAGAGAGAGAAAGGGAGAGAGAGAGAGAGAGAGAGAGAATTAGAGCTGAGGAACGACATATCATGTTTTAATAGCACTCCCTGGGGAGTAGAGGGCCTGTTCGGCTAATGGAAGGACAGGAGGAGAGGAGAGGAGAGGAGGGGATAGGGAAGGAAGAGAGAGAGGAGGGGATGACAGAGGTGGAAGTAGGGAGGAGAGTGGGGATAGAGGGGAGGAGAGGAGTGGATGAGAGGGAGGGTGAAAGAGAGGAGAAGGGGATGAAGGAGTGGGGAGAGGAAGAGAGAGAGGGAGGGGTAGCAGTAGGGAGGAGAGTGGGGATAGAGGGGAGGAGAGGAGGAAAGGAGAGGTGGCAGTAGGAGTAGAGTGGGGATATAGCAGTCAGGAGAGGAGGGGAGGCAGGATGCTGTAGCGAAGAGAAGCGCGGTACAGAGGAGAAGGGATGAAAGAACTAGGGAGGTGCTGTCTGGCGAACAAGAGGAGGTGGAGAGGAGGAGGAGAGTGGTGCTGCAGGGGGGAAGAAGAAGAGTGGAACAGGAGAGAGGCGTGCGAGCGATAAGAATAGCAAGAGATAGCTATAGAGCAGAGGAGCGCCGTACGAGGTAGTACCACCTGTTGCTCACTGACAAGTGATGCAGTGAGGTTGCAATGTAGAACATTCTAGCTAACACCTACGGTAACGATTGCTAGGCGACCGGGGGAAACACAATGGGAGCGCCGGCGTGTCGTTTTGGAAACGCGCGCTCGCGTCAAGCGGGACCACCGCCCCAGAGGCTGTATTCCGCGATACATCCAAGAGCGCCGAAAAGCTGGAGTTGCCTTTCAGCGAAGCGCTCGCTCAGCTTTCTTTAGGTCTTTATTCGCGCGAATCATTTCAGCGCCACGCAATGAAGCGGCCGATGACATTTTGCCGAAGGAAGTTCAAATAATATTTAGATATTTAGAAGAAATACAATATTTAGAAGAAGGTGAAGAGATAAAGGAAAATAAATTCAATACAGCGACGGCGTTCGTCAAAGTGTAAGGACGTGTCAAGCCGAGTCAGGTTTATTTGTACGTTTGTAACATTTTGCCAAAGAACGTTCAAATAAAATAATGGAAGAAACCTTGTGAAGGGATACAAAGGAGGGATCCCCTTCCAGGACATCTTTTTTTTTCCAGTCGGCAACGCCTCTGCCTCTCCACACGTTCACGCTCACTCCATCTCCCCTCCTCTTCCTCTCCTGCTTCCGTCCACCGGCCGGGGTGGAAACCGTACCGCCGCTGAACAAATGAACGACGTCCGCGGCGGTACGGTTTCAATTTATCCCGTTCCCGTGGTTTTACTGCGCCCTCCCGAACGTTTGGCGCCCTTGGTAAAGATTAGCTCAATTACTTTTACAGCTTTTTGGCTCGTCTTCCTCAAGGATGCCAATAATTCTAGAGGGCGATGTACAGTATATCTTTCACTCCTGTGAGTCTTCCCACTGCTTCTGCTCACTTTTAAGATCGTGCATCATTCTGCGTTATCTCTGTTTGCGTAAAATCACATCCGATATATTACACACAAAATGGACAAATAACGGGGATTTGATTATCTTAGTTCAATTAAAACGCTGGAGTACAGCTCTAAAATATCGTGTGCGTGAACGTTGGTGGTTGTGTGGAGTGTGTATGAGCAGTTTCCGTTACTTAACAGCACAATCACCTCATAATGACCTGCTTAACCTCATTCGGTTGTGATTTGATATACTTTATGATCCCTCAAGGGCCAAGGAAGCACCCAGAGTAACAAGGTTTCATGAATGAGCCAACAGATCTAACGGAAAAGAATCATCTCTCCTTATCCTTGGTTTTTTCCTCATTCTATTCCTCTCGTCTTCGTCTTCTTCTCATGATTAGTAGTAGTCGTATTTCACTTCCTCTTCCTTGTTTTCATTGAGCGTCTTCTTTTTCTTCTTCTCTCCTTTCTCCTGGCTTCTACTGATCTCCTGCTCTCTCTTCTTCGTTCCGTTGTTATTAAAACTAGAGTGCGGGCCTTTTGTCGACCCCTTGTGGCAGTGAGAGTGATTACAACAACACTGTCGACGCTTCTTCGGTTTTCCCGCCGTAATCCTAGCTGCTGCAGTCTGCTCCATCGCTACGGTAACTACTGTTGCTCCTCCCTTCAGCTCTGGCAAAACAGTCATTGCTGGTTGACGTAAAACGCATCACTACCGGTGCGCCAGCGCGAGTAAGTCACACTGGGGGTAATTTCGGGGGTAATATGCTCAGCATTGTGTGGACCCGTTTGGCAAGGGCTTGAATGTAACGGACGGTCATTTATATGTAAAAGTTCCGCAGTGCAGGTTTAAGGTTGCGGACGTGTACAGGACTGGCAGGTCAGGGCCTGCAGAAATGACTCAGCATGAAAACTAACAGCAGCAGTCCATGTTAGAATGGCTCAGTCCAGTAGCAACAGCTGCAGTCTGTCCTCCTATCTTCATCTTCCTCCTCCTCCCGCCCCCTGGGGCGACGGGGTAGTCTAGGGTAGAGACAATCAGAAGGTCCTGGGTTCGATTCCCCCATGTGGTCATTGAGCAAGATACTGAACCCCTACCTGCTCCAGGGGGGTTTGGGGGAATGTTCTTCACTCATTGTAAGTCGCTCTGGATAACAGCATCAGCTAAATGCCAAAATGTAATTTTAATTGTACAGGCAGACAGACAGATAGATAGGAGGAGGTAGAAAGGGAAGGAGGCTGGGGAAGGAGATTCTGCCAGTTCTCCCCTGCAGTGACAGTGTGGGCTGCGCATCCTCAATTATAGCCTAATGAAGACTCAGCCAGACCCCACAGCCTGTCTCTGAGACTCTC
>OMKK01083904.1:0-11623 GCA_900302305.1 Polymixia japonica | reverse complement strand
GTATTAAAGTATGAAAGTAAGTGAGTGTTCTCTCACTCTCTTTACCCTCATGTAGGTGCACCTAACAGCAGATGTGTTCCCCCCACTACTTGGAACCTTCCACCTCAGGCTAGCTTGCTAGCTGACCAACTGGGCTGCTGACTTGCTGTCATAGCAGCATGTCAGACAGTGGTAACCAATCCTGTCTGTCGGGAGCAGAAGATTCTGTCTCCTTCCTGGTATATATGTTTGTGTGTGCATGTAAGAATGTGTGCATCTGTGTGTTAGCATTAATTAAAGGCGCTTTTCCACTGAATAGTACCGAATCCACTTGACTCACTTTTGGTACCAGTTTTCCACTGCAGATAGAACCTCCTCAATGTGTGCCTATTGTGTGTGTATGGCTCTCTGCAACCAAATCTACCTGTGGGTACAAATAAAGTAACCTTGACCTTGACCTTGTAGCTGGTCGTCACAGCAACACCTATCCTAGAGAAAGACAAAGCGGGTTGTTGTCACTGAACACAATGATTGACACACCTTTCTCGTTTCTGCTACTGTCTATTTTGGTTTTGTACCTATAAACAAGATGAGGAGAATTCCACTCATATTTTCATTTCTGTGTCTCATTTCTACCACTTTGGATTTAATCAATAAACAAACTATCAAAACGTAACTTTACACGGACCACTAGTGTTAGATTGTGAATATGTGAAATAAATAGCCATAGTGACTGATAATTTCAGAACTGAGGTTGACGATAAACACAAGCAAAAGCCAATTTAACGCCAAGCAAAGTTGACCTGGTGAATGTTGATTTGCAAAACGGCGAGGAACACAAATTACAAAATGTAAACAACCACAAGACGATGACAGTTGAATGTAAGTTCATCACTTATATAGGCTATGGGGTCCATTCACATACGCTTCCAGGGTAGTTATTACTAGTTATTACAGCACTGGATTGAATGAGCGATTAGCCAACGTTAAGCTTAAGCGTTAGCGATTCTAGTGAGATTCTCTCTGACTAATCAGTAGTCTGCAGTGTTTTCACATCACGTTTTGTTATTGCCTCAGCTCGCTTGGAACCTTGATGGAGGTGATACCAAAAATACTGGGTACTAGGCCCAATGGAAAACCAAAAATGCGAGTAGAGTTGAGTGGAGTCGAGTTGAGCTGGTACTATGCGGTGGAAAAGGGCCAAAAGTTTATGTTTATGGCCATATGCACCAAGGCTCAATGAAATGTGTGTGTGTGTGTGTGTGTGTGTGTGTGTATTGGCACCTACAAATGTGCTTGCATCTCTATGTGTGATTTGCATGCATAAATATGGGTCCTCACTGAATCAGTGTTGACAGTGAAAAAAGTTATCTGTGCAATCCTCGTTTGTGTAGATGTGTATGGTTGGCCATATTTATTCAAGTTTGTTAGGAGAGGTTCACTTACAAAACTAACTTCACTGTGTTGGTTACTCACCCCCATGTAAGTTGAATGCCAAATGAAGTTTGGAGATCCACATAATATTAACGGCATTAGAAGCCAATTCAACGGGTTGCCTCGGGGCCCATTGTTAGTTTGTCCAGAGTTCAAAACGACACACAAATGACCATCAAATATCCCAAAATGACTCTACCTGCATAATCCAAGGATTCTATGGCCAAACGATTGCACAGTGACTCCAAAAAGCATATTTCCTTCAGTATTTAGCCTAGTTTTGGCTACAAGGTATGCAAACAGACTGATTGTGTAATCGTTTGGCTACAGAACCAGTCAGAATGGAGAAATTTAACCACATGGCATGACTGTTGAAGTCAAAGTAGACAATTTGCTAATGCTACCTTGTAATACTAACATGCTATGCTAACATACTATGCTAATTATCATGATCTAATATGTTTTGCCAAAGGTACACATTCACTGCCAAATTAGATACAGAACAGTATAACAGTAATTTGGCAAACATACAAAAAGACTTGATTGTCCAGAGTCCAAAGGTCCCACACCTTGAATCATGTGATAGGCCAAATAAGTGGGGTGTTGGCATTTAACCAACAAATAAAAGGTCATATTAATTAACTGATCCCAAAGTCAGTTATTTGGCAAGAACAGCCAGCAGGGGGGGCAAAAACAGCTTGAGACAGCTGGTCATTTTGACAATGTTGAGAGGTAAAGACATTTATGGCATTTGTGGCGCCACCTATTGGTCAATGTTTAAGTAATTATTCAGACATAGTTGCCTCCGTCTGCGTAACATAGCTATGAGTTTTTGTGAAGATTGGACAGAGGATCAACAAGTTATGGTCGATTTTATGTTAGACCACGACCCTTGACATATTGTATTCAAGTTCATTGATTAACTGCGGCCATATCGTTTATCACATTTGACCCATTTATGGATAATTTGTGTATCTAGGTCCCATAAGGCTGTCAGAAAAGTCATAAATTGAAAAAGCCTTGGGTAAAAAACAGTTTTTCAACAAATGCAAATTAGTGAAAAATGTGTAGTTTGTAGAGCAGGCATGACTGGATACGTATAAAAAGTTTCCTGTCAGTCAGACATACGGTATAGAAAAAAACGTGTTTCCTTTAATTGCAGCGCCACCTTCAGGCTGATCAGGATCATTTTTGTTTGGGAAGTTAATGCACGTCAATATGTGTCTAGTATGTACCATCTCCCAGGAATTTGACAAAACGCAGAGGGAGAAGACTAATAATAATAATAATAATAACAAACCAGCACATAAACAATAGGGTTTCAGCCCTTCGGGTTTCAAAGATGGGTCGAGATGGGTTAAACGTTCTGCATGTTTAGACTGTCTGAAGAGGCATGATCTTTGGGTGGCATTTATTCAGGAATCCCATCTTGCCAGTAAGGATTGTCATTGTTTTGCTTATAGGCATTATTACACAGCTGCTGTGACCCTACTTAACTCTAAGAGCTGCAGTGTTTTAGTGGTCCTTCAACGTAACCTCTCTGTAAACAGTATAGAAACTTATGGAATCACTGATGGCCACATTGCTTATATTAAAACAACTTTTGCAGGATGCAAAATTGCATTTGTCGCACGTTATGCTCCTAACCAATTTGACCCTACTTTCTTTAATAACATCAACAATCTTTTAACCAAGTTGCAAGGCTTCTTGGTTGTAATTGAATGCTATATTGGACCCAGCACTCGACCACTCTAGTCATACAGCCCAACACTCTCATAACCGCACTGTCTGCATTCCAGGGTCTTATATCTGATTTTAGCCCCAGAGATCTATATTGTGCTATCAACCCTACATCTAAACAATATAGTTTTTACTCAGACAGACACAAATCTTATTCCAGGATAGACTACCTGCTGATTAGTTCAAATTCATCATGTTAACATTCTCCCCTGTCCGTTGTCAGATCGCAGCATTGTCACTTCTAAATGAACCTTTGCCCATACGCCCGCAAGAGCCACAAGATGGCGCTTTGATACAAATGTACTCAGAAATAATGAGTTCTGCAGGTACTTTAGAGAAGCCTTCACTGTTTTTATTTTTCAAAATGCTAGGACCACTAACGACCTGCAGATTCTTTGGAGTGCCATTAAAGGTTGTATAAGAAACACAGCAATTTCCTATTCCTGTCATCTCAATAAAACTAGACTACACCAAATTAATGATTATGAAGCTACTCTAAACTCTTTGGAGCATGGCCAGCAAAATATTGGCTTTTCAGAGGATAAGAAAGAGATGAATTCTTTCACTCATTTTATTCTAAACTTTATGCTTCTGAAATTTCCTTTGCCAAAGGGACAAAATGTGACACTTCCCACCCTCTCTTTAGATGAGTCCGATGGTTTAGAGGCCTCCATCACATTGACTGAACTAACGAAAGCTATTGCAGGGGTGAAAATGGGACGGTATTCCCCCAGAACTTTACTCGTATCTTGCCGTGGCCTAACAGCAGCTAAAGAAGATGCTAGCCTCCACATACTGTCAGAAAATCTCAGTGTTTATGTAGTTGTAGTGTTTATGTAGTTGTAGTGTTTATGTAGTTAGCATGGACCTTTCAGTGGCTAGGATGCATGGTGCTAAAGACAATACTATCTTATCCTGGACAAGAGCCTTAAGTAAAATCCAAAAATGTAGGTAACTTTATTGTATCATAACTGCTCCTCCACATGTGACCTTTTGACCTTTCCCCCCTTTTTCATCTGAACACATTCCCCAGTGTATTATATGGAGATCTATTTGAGGGGTGGGTGTCGCCATTAGTTCTATTTTTGTTTTGTTTATTAAATGTTATGTTTACTGTTAATGTAAAATGTATCACTTTATCAATGCATATCTTGAATTTCAATAAAAAAATTGATCACAACAAAAAAAGAACACTGGAACACTTTTGTGCACAGAAGTAATTAATGAAGTGATTGATTTCTCCCAAAGCTGACTGAAAAGCTGACTGAAAACCTTGCCTCAACATACTGAGAACATTATTTAAATAACTTGATCAGGAAAGAGGTTGATCATTTGTTCCATGGTGGAGATGGGCTGATCATTATTCACAGAGAACCTTACTCAAGTGATTGACTGATAAAATGGGTGCTTGATGTGGTCCTTAGGTGTGTGTGTTCCATGCATGGGAGGAGTGGGCAGGCCTGGGACAGATAGAGGACTACTTAAGCATTTTGGAGTACCTGCTGTGGGTCTTCACCCCTCTGGTTGTCGTCTTCATCTTGCCCTTCCTCATCGTCATCCTTCTCTACCTCTCCATACTCTTCCTTCACGTCTACAAGGTATGCAAACAGACAGATTGGCTTTGGAATGCTGTTGGACACATTTCTTTGGTCAAGCAGTCAGTTTTTCCTCAGTTTTTTCCTCTCTGTCCACCTGTATAGCTGGCCAAGTGCATAATTGCATAATGCTATTAACCTGTATCAGCCTAAAGATAAGGGGTCACTATTAGTCACTTTCCCAGGATTTAATAATAAAAGATGGGTAATTTCCTCATCTAAGAGTCTGGCCACAACTTGACATCATATTTTATGTCTGAATACCTTTTTCACACCTAGATTCCATGACCCTGTCTCTGATTAATTGGAAACCATAGGAGACAGACATTTACTGTACAGAGCAGGAATTATTTTGAATCTTGAAATGTGTGTGACAGGATGCTATCAGAAGTGATGGTGTAGAGGATGGGGCACTAATTCCTCTTAAGTCAAATGAAGTCTTTATGTTTTCATGTTGCCACACATCATTGTGAATTAGTAGGCTGTGACAGTAACCAGATTGTTGCTATACGTATATATGTATTTGAAGGCTTATGGCAGGTTGGAACATCACCACAAGCTGAACATCACGTCATGTTTGGTTCTGGCACACCCTGTTGACACTCCTTTACATATCACAGCAAGTGGTCCATGAACCATGACCATTTCCAGGTGTGTTGCCAACAGAAAATACAGACACATGTCAACAGAAGACTGTTGCCCTAAACAGTGTCCTAATTATTTTAGTGCTTTTGATATGATCACATAGCCGCCATGATGCCGTGATGACCCTGCTCATAGCCTGGTTATAGCCTGGTTATAGCCTGCTCATAGCCTGGTTATAGCCTGGTTATAGCCTGCTCATAGCCTGGTTATAGCCTGGTCATAGCCTGGTTATAGCCTGGTCATAGCCTGGTTATAGCCTGGTCATAGTCTGGTTATAGCCTGGTTATAGCCTGCTCATAGCCTGGTTACAGCCTGGTTATAGCCTGGTCATAGCCTAGTTATAGCCTGCTCATAGCCTGGTTATAGCCTGGTTATAGCCTGCTCATAGCTTGGTTATAGCCTTTTGCTCTAATATTGTAAATATTACTGGTTGTGGTATTTTGGGGACATTGTGGCTTTGTGTAGGAATGCACATCACAGTAACTCATTTTCCCAAATATATAAATATTTTATAAAATGTCAAATTTCAACAAACCTAAAATAAATATTGCCAATCAAGTCATTATGGCCATTTTAAGTAAAATGGTGGCCAGAATTCTAAGCACAAACTAGAAGCACAAAACAAAGTAGGCCATTTATTTAAATTATAGCAATGCTTGAAAAATCTTGCTGCTGTTAAGACTGGGCTGTATGCCCTAAACTCAATATCACGGTATTATTTTTGGGGGGCGCCGTAACAGTATGATATCACAGTAGTGTCATTTTTCTAAGATTTTTAATAAAACATATTTTAAAAAACCATACAAGACTGGGATGGTAGCTATTTATTGCCAGCAACAAAGACAAGTATAACCACGCTTAGTTCTTAATATTATTACCAAAGTGAGACGTTTCTGGATCATATTTAACAAATATGTTATAGGATCATTCTATTATTCTGTCTTGTAGTCTATTAATATACAAAAAAAGAAAGAAAAAAGAAATCGTTTGAAGGGTTTGAAGGTACAGCCAGAAGATATACCATATTCACAACGGTATGTCACTCGATACCTCCCAGCCTAGCTGCTGTCAGCATGCACTCATCTCTCCAAGTAATAGTCCATATCACATAGGCCTGCTAGAACTAACATTATAAATTAGTGGTCATATTATAATATAAAAAAAATATTTAAAAAAGTGGAATGCCTGAAATTAAATGAAAAAACTCACACATACAACTGCTCCAGCTCCTCTGTTGAGAATGCGTGTGTAGCCCTATAAATCTCACCAAAACCAGCATGATAATGATCAAATATATTGCAGGGTATAAACATACAATGAATTATTAAAAACTGTCAGACTGACAGTATTGCTCACAAGACATGTCCATGTCCAGATTAAATGAAAAGCTTCCAGAAAGGAATCACTGGCAGTGTTGGTGCCATGCACTACCCATTGAGCAACACAGGGAATGGAACCCCTAGCCCAAGCTTCAAGTACCATGCATTACCCATTTAGCTAAACAATACCCCTTGGTGTCTCCTGCTGCTCTCCTCTGACAGAGGAAGAACCAGCTGAGGGAAGCCTACTGCAATAACCTGTGGGACGGAGCCAGGAAGACCCTGGCTGCTCTCTGGGACGGACATGGAGCCATATGGCATGGTAAGACACTGTGTATGGGTATGGGTATGGGTGTGTGTGTGAGAGAGAGGCGGGGTGCGGGGGTGGTCTGAACACGTCATCAAATTTCTAAAGCGATCACATTGGGAGTGACTCCCTGTGTCCCTTTAGAATAACTACATTTATCATTTCTGATGTGCTGTCTATTGTATCTATTGTCTAAGTGTCAGCTTCCACAAGCAAAATGGCGTTAGCTCCCATGGCTCTCCCATCTACAGCATCATAAATGTTTACTAATTCACAGGATCTGATGAAAAAAGCAAAACTGTTCCTTGTGTTCTTGAGGGTGAGGGCAAACAAAGAAGGAGAACAAGGTGGGTGAGAGGGGCTTTTATTTGGGTAGTCAAGTGGGCACTTCCCTTCATAGATGTTTTGCAGAATTAGGCCAACAACACCTCCAGAAGGCTCAACAATAGGTTCTGGCATCTCAGAACAACCCTCCTCTGCACCCACTCTTGATACAACTATACTCATCTACACTACACCTCCATTACCATGACTACACCTAAAACACCCTTATAAAGGCTGAAACAGACTCCAGCAAAGCTACATGTAAATACCTCTACGTATAGATGTAGAACAGAGCTTTGTGGGTAACTGTAGCTCCCAGAGGCTTCCAGAGGCTTGCCGACCACACCCCCAAAATCTCAACTTTGTGTTGAGCGTATCTGTGGTCCCGCACGTCATAACTACGTTGATTGGTTGAGCAGGGAAGGATATCTGGTAGTGTGACATCAACACATGCAGAACCAAAACAACAGAGAAACAAAGGTATCTGAACATAACAAACTAATCATATCAAATAATAGAGATGGAGCAGACAACCTGGATTTCAGGCATTTCCTGTGTATTTTGGTTTTGTAACAGCAACACTGACATCTAGTGATAATGTGCACACTAGGTTCTACTAAGTAGGCAGACAACTATTCTCACAGATGTATGCATACACACCTACATTGGCGTGAAAACCTTAAGCAGTGCGTAAAAAGTACCAACACACATCTGGGAAAGGACAACTGAGCTCCAAGTGGAAAATATGTAATTTTAGAGATTTTATCTATTCCAGAAGTTTCATGAGAATTACCCAAATTAAGATAAGAGGGTATGTGCTGGTCCAGACAATATTACCATAAATTAAGTAAGAATAAATCATGCTGTAATATAGTGTTAATAAACAAGAGATATTAATCAAGCTGTGCAGTTTTCTGATGATACCCAATGACTTTAAACAAAGTCAATATGGTTTGTCCAGTTCAGTTTCTCATCTCCCAGTATACAGTGCATTCGGAAACCCCTTCACGTTTTCCACATTTTGTCATGTTACAACCTTACTCTAACATGGATTCAATAAAAAAAAATCTGATCAATCTGCACAGAATGCCCCATAATGACAAAACAAAAACTTTTTAGAAAGTTTTGAACATTTATTAAAAATAAAAAACAGAAATACCTTATTTACATAAGTATTCAGACCCTTTGCTATAACACTCGAAATTAAGCTCAGGTGCATCGTGTTTCCATTGATCATCCTTGAGAAGTTTTTACAACTTGATTGGAGTCCACCTGTGGTAAATTGATTGGACATGATTTGGAAAGGCACACACCTGTTTTATAAGGTCCCACAGTTGACAGTGCATGTCAGAGTAAAAACCAAGCCATGAGGTCGAACGAATTGTCTGTAGATCTCCGAGACAGGATTGTGTTGAGGCACAGATCTGGGGAAGGTTAGAAAAAATTTCTGCTCTATTGATGGTCCCAAAGAACACAGTGACCTCCATCATTCTTAAATGGCAGAAGTTTGGAACCACCATGACTCTTCCTAGAGCGAGCTGTCCAGCCAAACTGAGCGATCGGGTGAGAAGGGCCTTGGTCAGGGAGGCGACCAAGAACTCAATGGTCACTCTGACAGAGCTCCAGAGTTCCTCTGTGAAGATGGGAGAACCTTCCAGAAGGACAACCATCTCTGCAGCACTCTTTATGGTACAGTGGCCAGACGGAAGCCACTCCTCAATAAAGTGCACATGGCAGCCTGCTTGGAGTTTGCCAAAAGGCACCTAAAGGACTCTCACATCATGAGAAACAAGATTCTCTGGTCTGATGAAACCAACATTGAACTCTTTGGTGTGAATGCCAAGCGTTACGTCTGGAGGAAGCCAGGCACCGCTCATCACCTGGTGAATACTATCCCTACGGTGAAGCATGGTGCTGGCTGATCTAACATCTCTGGAGAGACCTGAGAATTGCTGTGCAGCAATACTTCCCATTCAGCCTGACAGAGCTTGAGAGGATATGCAGAGAAAAATGGGAGAAAATCCCTAAAGACAGGTATGCCAAGCTTGTACCATCATACCCAAGAAGACTCAAGGCTGTAATCCCTGCTAAAGGTGCTTCAAGTCAGTCTAAGGATATTTTCAAGCCTGATATAAAAAGTGAAAAGTCATCTTGTTCTTTAATGAGTTCTGTCAAAGTTGATGCTTCTGGGCAAATATGGAAAGTAACATCATCTGCATAAATAGACGTTTTGGACTCTAGACCATTAACTTTTAATGCTTTGATGTATGTATTGTTTCTTACTTTCAAGGCTATTATTTCCATTACGATGATAAACAGATATGGAGAAAGTGGGCATACTTGTCTGACACCTCTTGACAGGTTAAAACTTGCAGATATATGACCATTATCAATTATTCTATGTGACGACCCTAGGCCTTACGACAGTATCTATGTTGGCCTGCCTCTGTTTCCAGATTCTCCCTCAGGCATAACATCTACTGTTGTTCCTATTATAAGCATATTTTAAGCATTATCAAAAGCTTTATCAAAGTCAGCTACAAATATCAGACAGCTATGTCGTCTATATCATAATGATTGATTATCTCTAGGAGGTGGCGAATGTTATCACCAATAAATCTGCCTTCTAAGAAACTAGTTTGATCATGTTCAATTATGTGCTGAATCATTTTTTGAACTCTTAAGGCAATACATTTAGCCAGTATGCAGGCACCACAGCACAGTAAGCTAAGGGGTCTCCAGTTTCTTTGTTTTACAGGATCTTTGTATTGGCCATCAGGACCTTGTTTTAAAAGTAATGAAATTAAATCTGCTTGATGGCCAACAATGAATGAGTATTCAACGCATGCTAATAAAGGTTTCTTGATTTCAGTAAAGAATGTTCTATGTACTTCAACAGGTACCGTCTAGACCTGGAGCCTTACTGTTTATTCATCAAGTAAATCCATAGTACCAGTATGTATATGGAGTATTTCTTCTACCAATTGCTTTTCTTTGGCCCGCATCTGTTCTTGTCTCCAAGAAGAGTATTTAATTGTGTCCTAAAGGCACACACTGCTTGAAGTCATCCCACACAACATGGGGGTTAGCAGTATGCATTCTGAAATAAACTGCTTAGATTTCAAAACAAGTGTCATCATTCAATAGTGTTTGATTGAATTTCCAGTAATTAGGGCCTCTAAAGGTTTCTGCGATGGCAACCTTCAAGGCAATAAGACAATGATCAGAACAGAAACATTCAGCTGTGACAGTGCTGCGTACTTTAGAAACTAAAGAGAACGAGATGAGAAAGAAATCAATAGGACCGGCTTTCTGTCTCTATGTTTATCTCTATACCTCCAGACAGACATCATCTCTCTGATAGTCCACCTGCCTTCTCCCTGTGTGATCTCTATCAGGGTCTATGATGATCTGTGCATTACAATCTTTAATCATCATTGTTAGGGCTGTAGACATTAATCAAACATAAGCGTGAATTATTAATAATAATATCAAGAATAATCCAACGGCTATCAGCATCTGTCTCTATTTTATGGAAAACACAATCAACATTTTTCAAACATAATCAGAACCTCAATTACTCAAACAGTGGTTAAAGAAAATTGTCCCATTCTCATTTCCATCTATCTTCTTTAAGTGTATAATGTGTTTCTTGCATACAAATTATATCATGTTCTCTTTTATCCTTTAACCAAGTCAATATTTCCATTCATTTTTGATAGTTTGGTTACAATTGTAGCTAGCAATACAGAAACCTTCCTTGTTCACACTAAATAGTAAATAGTATTGATGAGCCAGCTGACTGGAAAATGTCCATCTGCAACTATTCATGCTACAGATCTTTATTAAGGAAACGTAAATCTTAGGCTTATCTAATGTTGCTATACAACTTGAAGACATAAATAAAAACAAAACACAAAAACTAAAACAAGAGGTGTTGAAGTGTGCCACACAACACAAGGACAGCAGCCTATAGACAGTAGCCTATAGACAGCAGCCTATAGACAGTAGCCTATAGACAGTAGCTTATAGACAGCAGCCTATAGACAGCAGCCTATAGACAGTAGCCTATAGACAGTATAGTATAAAATAAACAGTGAACAACAAGATGGAGCATGACCAGTGGTTCATATATACAGTATATTTTTAGAGGTTGGCTTGAACATACCATGATTGTAACAGGTGCAACAATGTATGTGTGTGTTGCTAAGCAATTGAGGCCTTAAAAGAGGAAAACATATGTCTGACCTTTAAGACAAAGTTTATTCTGGAACCATGGA
>OMKK01083903.1:0-11970 GCA_900302305.1 Polymixia japonica | reverse complement strand
TCAGTCCACACATACATGTTACAAGAGCATGCTCATTAGCTTGGCTATTACACACTACATAGCTACAGTATGTGGCTCATGTCAACTTTGGCAGAAAGTAGTCACAAATAAAGGAGCTTCACCTTCAGATTTTTTGCATTTTATTTTTTACTTTTATATTATTAAATACAATTTGGTATTTAACACTGAGTTAATTTATTCATTATTTGGTATTTAACACTGATATAAATATATATATATATATAAAGTAAAATTGAAAATCTTAGGTGGAGCAAAGTGGTATAAGGCGATGAAAGGCTTAACAAATGATCAGACAAAACATCACAGTATAAAAACAAATGGCCAAATCAACACATTTTATTTGATTTGCTCCACTATAAATAAGTTAATGGTGAATTAAGTCCTGACAGGCACAAATTGGAGGGACAGGGCATGTCACCGTAGGAGAAGACAACGTTGCATTGAAGAGTAGGCTTGTAATGGTTGAATGCTCTCGGAGCACAACCATGGATATATAATAAAACCTTATAATACAATACAAATACCTATGGCTCAGCTCCAATCCTGAATGTAGCATATAGCTGTGGAGAACAGTGAAAAATAGACAGATGTGTAAGTAATAACACAGGTAATTATGCATAACTATAGCACTGCTTTTAAACTTTTAAAAAAAGAAGACCATATGAATATGCTTTTCAATATAAAAGGGTAAGAAATTATTTGTAAAGCTGTAGTAATCTGTTATCTGCCAAGTTGTAGTTATATGTCACATACTGGATCCATTTAAGAAAAATGTCCAAAAGACAGTTCAAATTAAATTTTCTTGCCCGGTTATGTTTGATTGTGGAGAATCCACTGTGATATTAGGCTATGATAAAGCTTCTGAATGATTATCATTATCTTCATTGTTGGTTGCTGTTGCCATTTATACATCCATGGTCCATCTTGTCAAACTACCACAGCAAAATGCTGTAAATGCTACAGGGCCAGGATACAGGGCCAACTCGTGATTTTCATTGCCTGGTTCTTCTAAGTAACTCAAATAAAAATAGCAAGGAACTGAAGCTGCATTTAAATGTCACAATGTAAAGTCAAATTAATTAAGCATGACATGGGTTTTATCTTGTGTACTTTAGTCCATTGGCTCTGTAGACTGTATCCAGTAGACAACTACAGGTAGGATTATGTGAACATCAGGCAACACAACATGCATACTCATGAAGTTGGTCTATGCTGTGCAGCTTCAGTCAGGCTTGGGAGAAATGTAAACATCAGATTGAATGAGCAGATATGCTTGGGGAAACCTACCTAGTAATAACAAAAGTGATGACGTCTTTATCTTTAATACAAACATAAGATTGTCAAATTAGTATCCCTAGTCTAGCAACTTGACACAGACAGTGACAGAGCATTTAGTAGGAAAAGAACTAAATTAAAAAGTGACTTACTTTGTGATTAGTAAAAATGTAGTTAACTATTTACTACTTCATACAATAAGTTCAGTAGAGGCTGGTGACTTGGGATGGTGGGTACATACTATACATGTATGGAAACTAACTGTTTGGAGACAGCAAAGCTTGTTTCAGAAATTGTGTAAAAACATCATTTGAATCTAAAACTTATTACAGTGTAACCAAATCACAGCTGTGTAGTAAAAGCCCTTATAGAGGCAATGATGAGAAAAGGAGGGTCAAGAAACTACACTGTTGGTCAGCATCATGTCTCCCTTCTGCGACACTGTACATATTAAAGTCATTATGCTATTTTATTTTAATTAATTCAGAGTAGGTCTGTTTGACTCAAATATAACAGCTCCATCTTGTAACTTTCTAAATCTGAAAAAAATCCTCTTACAGAAGTTGAATAGGTTATTTACAATTTTAAAATTAAATTAGAAAAGAAATCTAGATCTACATGTTGACACTGAATTAACACTAAGTATTGAGGGGCTGAGGAATATGAATTTTAGGAGATTCCTTCTCTCTCTGCTCTGCTCCGCTCACAGCCGCCTCTCTCCCACCAAACTGTTTGTTCCAAACTCCCAGCTGCAGCTGCTCGCTCCCGATCTTCTCACTTGACTAGAGCGCGACTGGGCTCGCTCATGGGCGCGTGGGAATATGTAAGCAGACACTACTGCGCATGACCGTTGGGCCGTACACCACAGAAGTAAACCAGGAAGTCAAAAACTTTTTTGGCTTCATGCGCTGGATCAAGGAGGTTCTATAATAACTGGAGGATGAACGGGAAATGGCCGCCCATTCATTTGAACGAAAGTTGCTCACCCAGCGCATGAAGCAAACTTTTTTTTTTTACTTCCTGGTTTTATACGGCCCACCGGTCATTCGCAGTAGTGTCTGCTTACGTTTCCCGCACCTCATTGGCCTGTACCCTGAAGTGACGTCACACACAAAAAACAAGGTTTTATAAGGCTCAGAGTGATTTTTAAAGAAATCGGCCTTCATGTTTAAATTACAATGGCCGTCTATGGGAAAAAAGCCTTTTGGGCCGCATGCGAATTTTAGGCTGCAGTACCATCGTTGGCCACCATGTCAAAGTTGCTTCAAGGCTGAGACCTGACGCCTGGGGACTGCGATGGATGAGTAGCTTTTGTTCAAATGAATGGGCTACCATTTTCCCCTTCATCCTCCAGTTAATATAGAACCTCATTGGCTGGACCTAGAAGTGGAGCTGGACTAGGCCAAGATCCACCCATTGACTCTGCAGCAAGCAGCTTCTCAGATTTTCCAAGATATGTCCCCTTTAAGAGAAGACGGAAGTAGCCGGAAGTGAAGTCTCTCGCTTCACTGTATTTGTTGTGTTAACGGGCTCCTGAATCACCTACAGTAAGTTAACATTTTGCTTTCATTTTTCACGACACAATTTTGCGGCGAATTTAATATAAATCTTCTGTATTTAGGATTTCCACACACGAATTGAACATAATACATGGTGTCATTTTCAGGGTTGCAGTAAGCTTGATTCGGGAGGTCAGCTCAGCTAACTTAGGTTAGCAGGTTTGACCCATCTAGTCCAAGAAGCAAACTACAAAAATGGCCATAATTCGCATGTTATTTTCTCTTCTCAACAACCCCCGTGTCATTGAGAAGCTGGCCGAGTCTCGTCCAATCCGCAGGGCGGCCCAGATCACAGCATATGCCCTCACCAAGGCTCAGATTGCCGGCAGGGACGCTTCTGAGAGAGTCCTGAAGTCTAGTAGCCAGAGGATCCAGGACCAGGGAGACATAGGGACCCACTTCAGAAGAGTAATCCAGGCGTTTTTTAAAGAAGTCAAAGAAAGATGGAGAGACGGATCCAGACAGATCAAGAAATAAAGACAATAAAGTGTTTTTGATTGTATAGACATTAAGTGACGTGACCGAAAAACTAAGGTTCCTATTAAAATGTAAAATTGCAGGGCTGGTTGTGGACGGCTGACAATAGTCTCATGTATTCTGTTACCTCACTGGACTGACTGTTGCCAGGTCACTAAGTGAACAGAAAGCAGAGGATAATATATTGTGTGATATTAAGCATAACAGTTATTGACTGGTGATTCAGAGCAACCATATTAATGTTGGACACTAGGATCAATTTACACAGTGAATGTTGTCCACTGTGTCTAGAGGTCTAAATAGGTGGGGATCAAACTATGTCTTGGCCTCATTTAGTTACCATTTACTGGTGGGTATTATTTATTTTAAAATGTGGTAGTGGTAGCTATATCATTAATTGCAGGGTTCCATACTTCTTAGAAAACCTAGAAATGTGAAAAAGTTTGGAAAAGTGTTGAAAGGTTTGTCAGAATGTTCAACGCCCCTCAAGTTTTTCCAAAAGAAAATTCAGAAGGAGAACCATGGATGTATCCACGAGGAGAACATCAAATATAAAGTCCCATATAGTCCAGTGTGGTCAAATCTGATTCTTGTCAAGATAACTTCCTCTCTTCTAATTCTTCCTTAACATCATCTGCTTTAATCGATCTATGTACACTGTAGTATCGCCTACCCAGAACACACACCTGGAACCAGATGTCATTAATAAGTACGTCTCTTGACAGTTCGGCTAACAATGAAAAAACACAAGTTGTTGCTTTTAGTCTTATTTGTGTGTTAAACAGGTGGATCCCTTCACCTACAACCACTTAATTTGCCTTCATCTGCCACATCATAGAGAGTGGGACAGCATCACCAATCCTATCTTACTGCCCTCGTAGTATCTATATAGTATACCGGTCTATATAGTATGCTGTATCAGACTCAGTTGTTAAGGCAGATAGTTCTATTGGCCAAGTGTGTGTGTGCGTGTGGGCATGTACCCAAGAAAGATTCAGCTGTCTTCTGCTCACTGACTATCAATGAAATGATTTGAATTTATAGCAGAGTGACAATGGAAAATAAACAACAGATTATAAAAGTTTAACTGCTACCTTGTGTCTACTGAACTCAGTTGCCCTTGACATTTTTACGTTGACTTAAATCATATTAGAGGCTGTCTAAACGGAAAGAAAAAGAAAACCAGTTTTGTGTTACAACATTGACTGTTCTCTTCTACTGCAATTAATAGAATCCAGTAAAACTAAATGGACTTTGCACTGCAAAAAAACCCTCATTAAGTCTCATATTCAGTTATAAAATTGTATTTATTTGCCAATGGGATCACTTGGGGTTTCAATGCAGTTTCACTTGTTTAAATATATTTAAAAAAAAAACAACAAGTGTCCACTATCCACAGAAGGTATTGAGTTCACAGTTCACTGTCCTATTATAAACTCAGTATTGTACTGTCAGCACTCCATTAGGACAGCTAAGAGAGAGAGAGCGACATGCGTTAGCATTGTTATGAGACACATTAAAGAATTTAAAAATAGCAGCTTAATGATTTAGACTGTGGAAGTTCAGGCCTGCTCCTGCTGAATAGAACAGCCCTGTGTCAAGGTACTGAGGTGTTAACACACTCACACACACACTTATTTCCCAATCAATAGGTACAAAGATTGTGCACAATCTGAAAATGGACTTCCCGGCCTCTAGAATGTTGTATCTGACCTTTGGCCTTTACAACAGTCAAGTTAATGGCAATTAATTCCATTTCACATTTTTACTGCTCTAGCAACATTTGCAGCTGAAATCTATACCTGTTGGCTTAATGTACTTTAACAACTAGTTTGACAAATACTCATTTAAACAAGCCAGACATTATGCCATTGCCAATGGCTGTAATGTAGTGCTCAACATTAAAACTATATGTTTATGTTAATAAAAAAGACTGCAACTATGAAATATGATCTTCACAACAAGTGTCTGCCACTGCAGGTCAGCCAGTATGTTGATATTCCCTATTTTCTATACCATGTTTACAATCCCTGGCCCGTGTCTAAACTCCTCCCAAGAATCTGGGCACTTGTAACGTGAGGTTTTTTTAATGGACTTGATTTGATTGTTTCCACTGGTTCACAATGTCGGGTCCCCAGAGTGAGACACTACATCAGACTGGGTCATGACAAGTACTAGTACATTAACATTTCTAAACATTAACATTTATAAACTATGAATGAATAACTAGGCATCATATATTATTACATAGATGCTCATTTTATTAAGGAAGTGTTTCAGTGAGCAGTATGTTAAGAATAGAAAAAGACAATCCTTCAATTTGCAATATGTAGCTTTATTTTATTTGAACAAGAATAGAAAACAGATCTGAAGTAAGCAGCTGTATGTACTGTAGCTATACTTCTGCAGACGCACTGGCCTGGCAACTAAATATTAGTTACATCTTTATCATTTCAATCAGAAATAAACCTCTATTAGGAGGAAGAAAAAGTGTTAGCATTAGGTTCTGACAGAGTTCTGAGTCGGTACATATACACTGATATCTGAACTTCATATGAAAATAAATCTCTCAAGGACATACACATCCAATCAACAATGTTTTAAACTGGAAATCACATCAAGCAACAGGAAGTAGACATGACGGGCACTGATTCGATTGGTTGGAGTTACATTAAGACATTATATTGGATTGAATTTAATTGAATTTCTATTTGATATGAGAGTAGACCTTTGACATGAGAGTATTTTAGTATGCATTATTATTATTATCTTTAAATAGTGTTTGATTGCAATGAAACTCCTGTTTGACTACAAATGCACATCCAAATCACTTCTTAAACCAGGGTTGGGGTAGCTTTACTTGAGTCAGAACAATTTGATTTTTGTGAAAAATTTCACTTTCTGAATTGATTGTAACTGGATTGATTATTATTGAATTGCGAATTAGTTGAACTCAGTTCTTGAAAGCCCTTTTCTCATTAAATAGTCTTCAATTCTCATAATTTCCCATAATTTTCTTCTTCAACCATTCAGACAAATTAAAGCATTTGTTCACCAACAAAAAATACATTGCGTTTTCAACATATTCTCCCAAAATTGATCGAACTCTTGAACAATGCATCACTTTCACTCACACCAATTTTGCCCCCAAATTAATGAATCCAGTTGGTAAGCGGGTGCGAAATGGCTGCAGGTGGAATCTGTGACATCAATCTGCTGCTAGAGAGGTTCCCATCCAAAAAGCATGAGATTATTTGCAATCATAAGAGAGCAGCCCAAAACCGATACAACATAAGCTAAAGAAGCACATGAGCTGGAAGCTGGGCACAAACCCAGGACTATAAGATTGACCAATTTTTAACCTCATCAAAAACATTATAAAAGGTCACTAGTCTAATTGGAGAGAGAGAGAAGAAAAGAGAGAAATGTGTTTTAAAGGTGTATCTTTGTTTCCAGTATTTGGGGAGAATACATGGAGCAAACAGCGTACGGAGATTCACTCAGTCACTCATCATACCATTCCTAGTACAGCTCTGTGTCTAGGGCAACACTAGTGCATATTCACTGATATGGCATTAGATTATAGTAGAAACATTTCCTAAACAAAAGAACAGACAGAGAGGCACACTGCCTAGTAATGTAAGAGGTGGCAATACATGCACTGATATAGCAGCTCACCTTCAGTAGGCTAAACAAAAATGGCAGCAACATCCTCTTCACCTCTGCTTTTCATTGGCTGAATGTCCTTTGGCCCAGCCAATAGGAAAAAAAACATTTCTTCTTTACCACAGCGATAAGTGACATCAAACACCTCAATGGCTTGGAACCAGCACCATTTAAACCCAAAGGCACTTTACACATGCCATCCTCCCTAGCATTCACATACAACATAACAGCAAGGTCATTTGATACAATCATAAATTATACACAGATTCAGGGACAAGGGTCCTGAAAGCAGTAGGTTTCAACTGGATTGGTCAGAGGCCACACTAAAGGCGATTTGATTGAATTGCAATCACAAAGTGTACAGGACCAATGTCATCACACTGGTGGAAGGAGAAAGGGGGAGGGGGGAAAGGAGAGGAGTGGAGGAGAGGGAGGAAACAAACAGGAGGGTGGCAGGTCAGAAAGTGGGGGGACATGAAAAGAAAGTAAGGGGAAAGGAAGGAGAGGAGGCTGTACGCTCATCTCATGCCGTGTCTCTAAATCCATAGGTTGGCCAGCATGGAGCTGAGCAGTGCCACTGAGAGCAGCCACACGGAGAGCATTGCTGTTAGAGAGAGAGAGAGAGAGAGAGAGAGAGAGAGAGAGAGATGAGTTGAAACACAGACTTGTAAAGTAAGATCTTTAATAAACTGGCTCCCTTTATGCTGAGGATTGGTAGCAGTTTCCCCTCTGTGAGTCTAATTCAGGGGGGCAGGAAGTGGGGCAGGACAGCTTGAAGCCCACTAGCTCAATATCACTGAACTGCAGCTGGCTAAAAAAAGGTTTTCCCATTGATAGCGTTGAAAAGTAGTTATTTATTATGGTGAAATTACATGGTTTCACGTGGCACATTTGCCCTCTAAATGTACTTAAAATTACTGTTATTTTGTCAATGTATTTATACGTCACACACATTATAAGTCATATGAGCCTGTTCCCGCTTCGAATGTGCATTTCGGGCCTGATGGTTTGTCATCTTTCTGTGACCCATGATGTGAGATCTTTAGTGTCAATTGTCAAAAACAAATTGTCAAGGCACTTCCTGGGCTTCACGCGTTGAGAGAACAACTACATTCTAGTCAATGGGCATCTAACCCATCACTGTCTCCAGTTATTATTTTTTTTATCTCAATGGTGTTTTTATTTTGCTGCAGTAGATCACCCTTTGAGATGATGGCTATCTAGCCCGTAGCCCTTTCAAAGACAAACAGTTTGCTAAAGCATAAGTATGCACTGTAGCATGCTAAATGAAAACTGGTGGAACTGCTACCAATCTTCTTGTCTTGTAATTGTAGGTTGACTAAAGAGCTTAATTACCAAAAAGGTGTATTACTTTAAAAGGGGTGTGGGTGGGTATGCGTATATATCTCTGTTTGATTTTACCTGTACTACATGCATTACACTCCATGTTGACCAGTGAGTCCAAGTAACCCTGCCCCAGCCAATCCTGGTAGGTCTTTCTGTCAGCCACACCCACTAGGCGGAGTGTAGAGTCTTTGAAGATGAGATCTGAGCCCTGATAGGCTGATGAGTCAAACATCTTAAAATCCAGACCTGTATCACTGCTGAAATACCTCTACAGAGAGAGAGGGAGATAGACAGAGGGACGGAAGGATAGGGAAAGAGAACACAATTGAATATCAAACCTGATTAAAACATCAAGAGCTTTAGTGTGTGTGTTTTTAAAATGAACACACTCCCTCCTCCACCAAAAATCTCCCCAGATTCATGAACGCGCGCACACACACACACACACACACACACACACACATACCCGTCTTCTCTGCCCTCCCAAGCCCCCCTACCTGAGCGTTGTCCAAGAGTCCATAGACAGCATGGATATTGGTGTCGGGCCGTACCATTACAGCATGGGAGGGGACCCTCGCCAGGTTACAGTGTTGGTATTGTGTGACTTCAACTCTGCTGCCCTGGGGACACAACAGCTGGAAATCAGTCGACAGGAGGTTCGCAGCCCACGGCTCACTTGAGTTACCTAGAGAGAGAGAGAAAGAGAGAGAGAGAGAGAGATCTGTTAACTACGCCAATAAGGTTTTGACAACTTTCAGTTGATTGGAATTTAACTGAATTCAGCTGGACGAAAGTAAACTGAAGTGAACTGAGGCTGTGGTTATGCCTATCATTTCAACGTGACCTCAGTCTCCGATCACACCAGGCTGCGTTAAATGACAGGTCTAGCTACACAGAGGTTGCTTTGTGTTCACATTGCGTTCGGATCAGCCAGACCACTTCATGAAGTGGATGAGCTTGCTTTTGGAGCTTTGAATAGTCTCGACACAATCAGGCACCTCAAAACATCATCAAATCACACCCATTTTCCTCCAGCTCCAGAATTTTGTTATTATACTATTAAATGGTTATAGAATTCTGTGCGGGAGCAAGAAATCCGAACACATGTCCAAAAAGCTCGCATTTAACTGTCAAGTGTAGTTCCCGTTAGCAGATTCCAATGACCGAGATCGCATGAAATGACAGGTGTCACCATGGCACCTGCGAATCTGAAACGTTTTAAGCAACTCAAATATACAGATAGTTTATTTCCTAAATACTTGTAATGAACTAAACTAAAATTGGAATAGAGTTGGGAAAACAACTTTTTTTAGTGGACCAATGCGGTCTATTATATAGTCATAACTCATCTAGTCTCATATTCAGTCATAATATCTTATTTTTCTTAAAATAAGTGAACATTTTAAGATAGATGAAGATATTTGCAGTGGACACACAAACACACATACCACACCCATACTGGCACATTGACAGTACTGAGTGAAGTGTGTCTTACCATCAGTGTTTTGGAAGACAGTGGAATGTTTGATGAAAGCCACCTCTCCGTCACCCTTAGCCAGACATCTGGACAGAAGTAGATAGATAGATAGATAGATAGATAGATAGATAGATAGATAGATAGATAGATTAACTGGCAGACAGGCAGAGAGCAAATTTATCATAACTACATCTCTACTCATGAGCATTTTGCATGGAAGTAATATGAAAGTATATATATATAATATCTAAGTATGACACCTTAGAATGTCAATGTGTTGCAGGAATTCAAGACACTTATCAAGGGGCTGGTCATTTTCTTAAACTGCAAAGAATATCCATCTCAACATGTCATATTATTGAGTCTTAAAGTCTTAAAGTCTAGAAAATAATTTGGATTATTTCACCCCATTGGCAAAAATATTTACTTGTTTAAAGAAAAATCAGAGACTAGATGACTTCATCAATATTTGTTGCAGTGAATGAAAAAGAGTGCCATGTTTCATGCATGTAGGAGATTTAGGAATATTTGTAGTTCCGTTTGTAGTTTAGAAGTTCATCACTGTCTGTCCTAGTGTTTTCCAAGTAAGACCTCGTGCTACCTGAATCAGAAGTCACATCTCAGTCCCTGCCTCTCTGAATATACCCTATAACCATAATCAGATAAAGGATTGTGGACATAGGCGCCTGGCTATGTTTTAAAATGGGGGGCCCCCCCAGCAAAAAAAAAAGTAATTTATTACAATTTCCTGCATTTCTACACCACCTAACCCCTTGGATTAAGTCAATAAACAGCGACCTGCACTAGTCTAGATTAGTTAGAATGAGCTCCTGGAGTAGTTCAGAAGATACCTACAACACCACATAATACCATAAAACATTCTTTGAATTATGTATTTTTTAAACATGAAGGCAGATTTCTTTCAAAATCACTCAGAGCCTTATAAAACCTTGTTTTTGTGTGTGACGTCACCTCAGGGTACAGACCAATGAGGTTCGCTCGTGGGCATAAGCAGACACTACTGCGCATGACCATTGGGCCGTATACCGGGAAGTAAAACCAGGAAGTAAAAAAAAAAAAAGTGCTTAATGCGCTGGGTGAGCAGCTATCATTCAAATGAATGGGCGGTCATTTCCCGTTCATCCTCCAGTTATTATAGAACCTCCTTGAGACATATGCACATAGACACCACATTGACTGCTTTGGCACGTCAGTTTTTCTGGATAAAAAGAAAAAAAGTTTTTGATTTTTTTTTCCTACTCCGTGTAGATCATAAACCCTTCTCATTGAAAAAACGACTCATTGAAATCGGTTGAGAAATGTAAACATTATAATGCTTTTTATCCAGAAAAACCACAGCTCTCCTCTTTACTTGTATTTGTTTACAGGCCAGTCATGCCCGGTCCAATATGGCGGCGACGTTGACATACGATTTTTTGATTTATCAAAAATAATGAGGATACAATGAGGGCTGATTCCCTTGCTAGAAAGCTGAAAAACTACAGCAACATAGACTTCTGGCCGGAGGTCAAAGTGATAAACAACAGTAAAGCTACCTTGCCGTCCTCTATTGAAGGAGTGTGTGGTTCTGAGAACATTGCTGAACTGTGGCGACAGCACTATTATGAACTTTTCAATTGTATCAAGAATGACACTAACTTTTCAAGTTAATGATGTTGACTCTTCTGAGAATTTGATAATTGGTTCTGAAGAAGTTCACAATACAATAATGAATTTAGATAACAACAAATCATGTGGTTTGGATCACATTACAGCTAAACATTTAAAATATGCCAGTCCTAAGATTTCTCCTATTCTTGCTTTGTTTTACTGGTTGTTTTTATCATGGTATATTGCCAGAGTCCATGCTATCTGTATTACTTGTTCCAATTATCAAAGATAAAGCGGGGAGGATAAACAGTAAGGACAACTACAGGCCTATAGCCCTAGCTAGCACACTGTCCAAGGTGCTGGAGAGAATCCTGTTGAACAGGCTTGAGTTGTATTTAGAGTCAGCTGACAACCAGTTTGGCTTTAAGAAGAAGCACGGCACAGACATGTGCATATTTGCTTTAAAAGATATAACTGCAAACTACAGAGCTCAAGGTTCCACGACCATTCTGTGCTTTATAGATGCTTCCAAAGCTT
>OMKK01083902.1:0-12473 GCA_900302305.1 Polymixia japonica | reverse complement strand
GCACAATATTCTGCAGCAGAGAACACCAGGGCTTGCGTGGAAACACGTAGTGTCCTGGCGGAGGCACCCCAAGTTGTGCCAGCGAGGCGGCGGATAAGCGAGACCCTTGAAGTCACTTTGGCTCTAACTTCTTCCAGATGTTGTTTGTAGGACAATGTCCTGTCCAGCCGAACCCCGAGGTACTTGGGGGCTAGTTGGTGTTCCAGGGGATTGTTGCCGACGGATACCGACAGTTCCCTCTTTGCCTCTTTGTTGCACAGGTGGAATGCGGCCGACACGGTCTTCCCCAAACTCAGCTGCAGGCGCCACCTGCGCAGGTAGCCAGCCAAGATGCCCATGTCCTGGTTGAGGCCCTCCTCCACCGCTGACCATGTTGGTTGACGCAACATGATGGCCAGGTCATCTGCGTAACCATATTGCCTGGATAATGTCTCCGGGAGGTCGTGGATATAGATGTTGAATAGCAGTGGTGAGAGGACAGACCCCTGTGGCACCCCGTTTCTCAACCTTCTCAGTCTGCTTCGTTGGTCATCGCTGGTCCGGAGGATGAAGCTGCGGTTGGACAGCATCTCCATTATGAACCTCACATGAACCAGGCCAGGATATAAAACAATGACTTGTTTGTTAACAAACAAACAACCATATTGGCTGTCTACCAACGATGACTAATACTTTCTCAATTGTTAAAGCTTTTATTTAGATAATACAATTTATATGATCAACTACTACTTACATGATCATATGAGGCTTAAAATGATTGGTGGTCTTCCTCCATATACTGTATACCCCTGACATGCCCTTGAGCCAGGCAAGTTCAGTTCCAGCTGCTCCAGGGCCCTCATTTATCAACAGTGCGTAGAAAATTCTCTAAATTCTATTTTATGAACAAAATTTGGAATCTTCGTACGTACGAAAAGAAAAGTGGTATTTATCAAACATTCATGTGCACAGCTGTAAGTAATCTTTGTTGATAAATCCCACGCTTTCTAAACCGTCATGCTCATCCACAGAGATTCTCATTAAGACACACCCCTAAAACACCATATATGGTAACAAAACATTCCCTTTAAGATGCAGGCAAAGTCACTGATGTCTTAATATGTGTCTGTCAAAAGGAGCAATAGAGAAAAACTCTTCAGATGGAACAATTGTTATTTTGGTTAGTAGCTAATTAATAAATATATGGAATAAATGGAAGCTGATTAGTTTATAAGAGAAAAAGATTATTGTGGTAGGATATATTAAATGAAGAATAGTGGCAGAAATCAAAAATAGTTAGATCTTAGAAAATTAGCATACTTACTACTTATACTGATAATGGCATATATATATATATATATTTGAATTGGAGGAGAGCGGATCCATGTTCCAACGGATACGTAGTGTTATTGGGGAGAGTTTGGTGACATGTAACTATGAATTAAAACCGCCGGCAGCATGCGGCTCTTGGTGGGTTGATGTCTCCCTGATCTTCCATGTACCCGTCACCAAACATCCCAGGATGAAGACAGCTTGGATGTTTATTCTCTGTTTGAAGAAAGTTGGTGGCAGAGATAAAAACAAAAACAAGCACAAACTTTACAACTCGGGCTGTCATGGTATTGTTCTTATTATTGTTATCTCAGTTAAAAAAAATAAATTAGCGTGGTCTCTGAAAACGTGCTCCGTGCCCAAAGCAGCTGTATGTGCCAGTTCTCACTCATTTCCATTTGCACTCAAATCCTAACAAAATAATTGTCAACCAACCATTTAAATAAGTTTGTTTAAATGGCAGACTCGCTGTCCTCGTTCATATTAATGAAAATACATATCCTATTGTAAGATGTGATTTATTTTGTTCAGAATGCTTTAAGATGACCTTATTTCTGGGTATGGTTTTATGTTTCACATGCTGTGATTAATGATTCATCAGGTGATATATATTTTGTCTATTTCTATTCTGAAGTAGGGACTATATGCAGCTTGGCTGTGTATGGAGTAGAATGGGCGGAGTGATACACCAAAGGGGTGAAGTGACGTCAGACAGGTGTTAGGGCGGTTGTTGTCATGTTGGCTGACTGAGAAATAAAGTGACCGACGTGGTTCAAGACAGAAGTTATCCTCGTGCCTCGTGTTATTACCTACGACCCGAAGAAAGGATTAATTAAGGAGTTAACGCTATCACTACACCAGCGTTACACTATCAAACTACCGTAGCATAATGGTCGATCAAATTCTAAAAGAAAGACAATGCATTTCTATCCTGTTTCTAACAGTTCGGTCATTTAGTGGAAGGTAAGTCAGTTCTCTCCTTTTCTACCAGCAGGTTCTGTGCGTATGCATGGTCAGAGCTGTGCGTACATTTACAAACGTAGTACAAGTTGATGAATCCCATACTTTACTTAATGATTGCATGCACGGTTCACGCACATAAACCTGTGTACATATGTGCGTTGATGAATGAGTCAATCAAGTCAATCAATCAATAACTCTTTTGTCCTAAATGGGAAATTTGTTGCGCAGTCAGGATCAAAAACATACAATACAATAGACAACCACAGTACACAGTAAGACCAGCACACACTTACAGTACATCAATATAAACGTTCACAGTATCAAAAGGATAAAAGAGCACCACTTCTTATAATAACTCTATGCAAAAGTTACCTTGGATTCGCGAGTTAACTGCAAGAATAACTCACAGTTATTTTGAGCGTACAATTTTTAATTTCCATCACGGGTTCGGACCAATCAGCATCCTGTGAGGAACAACAGGCAGCTGTGGGCGTGGTTTAGCCTGTGATAGACAGATGGTTCATCCAGTATTTTTTGAAAGTGCCTGCCTTTTTTCAAACAGTTTCCGAGGACGACTTCCCAGATGGTTCTGTGTAACAAACCATCTGGCACATCAGATTAATGCAAAAGTGCATATGTGCAAAAGTGCTATGTTATGTGCAAAAGGGCAAGACACTAGTAAGTAAAATAAAGTAAGCTAATTATCTTTATTGCGAGTTGAGAAAATTGATAGCAGATGGAACAAAGGAAGACTTTGTCCCCTTTGTAAAACAGAAAACTGTGGTTGTACTAGGCAGCTCCCAGGGGTGAATGTGTGTAACTGTACGAGTGTGTAGCATTGAGTTGTTTAAAAAGACCAAAGCTGTTCAGTCAACCTATCGTTGGTTAAAAAAAAGACTACAAAACCTGAGAGTTTAGTATTTAGTATTCAGCTAGCTGGTCATTTCTCTCTGGTCCTTGCTGCAATATCATATTAGATATAATTACACCTTACAGTATATATAAATCCTGTTTAGCCCCAGCTATGGATTTTCACTTACAGGATCTCTGACTATGTAAGCTGATTCTCAGGAGGACGATGTGGAGAGGGAAGGTGACTTGACACTAATTACTAAACGCATCCCCCTTGTCAAGTATGGCTTTCCAGGCAAAAGTGAGGAAAAACATTCGTCATTCTGCCTTTTCTATTTGAAAAAATCCTCACTTTTTTTTATACATCAGTATATAATAATAATAATAATAATAATAATAATAATAAACTTTATTTATATAGCACTTTTCTTAACAACATTACAAAGTGCTTCACAAGAAGATAAAATACAATAAAACAATAATAATAAAATATAAATTAATAAAATAAAATTCACAGAGATAAAAGCTTTTTTTTTTAAATAATGTTTTAAGAAGAGATTTAAAAGCAATGATAGATTTAGCAAACCTAATCTCAGCAGGTAAGTCCTTCCAGAGTCTGGCGGTCCAGACTGCAAAAGCCCAATAGCCTTTAGTAACCAGTCGGACTCTGGGAACGACCAGGAAGCCACTATCAGCCGGTCTAAGAGATCTTCGATATAATTAGGGGCCTGGTCATGTAAAGCCTTGAAGGTCAACAGTAAAATTTGAAAGTCAATGCAAAAATGAACGTGAAGCCAATGCAGGGAGGCCAGAATTGGAGTTACATGGTCTTGTTTTTTGAACTGGTGATAATCCTACCAGCAGCATTTTCAACCAACTGAAGGTGATAGAGGGAGGCCTGAGTAATACCTGTGTAGAGGGCTTTACAGAAATCTAGACGAGAAAAAATAAAGGCATGGACAACACTGTGTACATTTTCAAAGGATAAGAATGATCTAATTTTTTAAATTAACTTAAGTTGAAAGAAACATGATTGAGCAACCTTCTTAACTTGGTCATCAAAACAAAGGCCAGAATCAAATAAAACACCCATATTTCTTGCAGTTGGCTTAATGTTATGTGATCGGGCTCCAAGGTTGCAGGCTATCTGACTGAAAGAACTGACTGGCAAACAAGATCATTTCCATTTTTTGACTGTACATTATACCTGTTAATAACCTGACCCAAGGATAGCATATAAATGGAGAACAGTAATGGCCCCAAGATTGACCCTTGAGGAATGCCATGAGTAAACTGGGAAACGGGGGAAGTTCCAACAACAAAAGAAAATGTTCTATTAGACAGATAGGAGCATAATAAGTTGAGAGCAGACCCTTTTAGACCAACCCAAGTTTCAAGATGCTGTGGAAGGATGGAGTCTACTGTAGGCCGCCTGGAATGGCGTAAGTCGTTTGTCACGTTTAATTCTTTGTGATTGTGGGCTTGTGAAGCCCTTTGAGACTGCAATGTGATTAAGGTCTATATAAATAAGCTTGACTTAACTTGACTTTAACTAAGGCCATCTCAGTACTGTGTAGAGCTCTAAAACCAGACTGATATAGTATGTTATAGATATACTGTTATAGAAAATGCTGTTTCATATAAGCAATCAGTTGAGAGGCAATAACTTCCTCCAACACCTTAGATAAGAAAGATATTTTAGCAAGAAGTCGGTAATTGCTGAGGGTGAGCAGGTGAAGATTAGGTTTCTTTAACATGAGTTGCACAATTACATGTTTAAAATGAGAAGGAAAAATACCAGTGGCCAGGGAGCAATTCATAATTCATAAGATGCCGGGACTGACAGTGAGCAATACATCTTTTAAAAGTTTAGAGGGAATAAGATAGGATAGGACACGTCTGTCTGAAACAATCACAGTCCTAATATTCTCCACCTTTTTAACAAAATAATTCAGAAGTTCAGTATTAGAGGTGGAGGAAACGCTTACAGCAGAATCAATAAGACTTTGGAGTTATGGGAATTTCAGGAAATGAAACTGGAGAAATAGGCTGATATTGCCTCTTTAACAGCAGTCTGATACTTGACCATGTGACTTCTTAGGATGTCAAGGGAGACTTGTAGCCTATTAGCTTTCCATATACGTTCAGCTTTTCTGCATAGCCTCTTGAGGGCCTCTTGAGTGTGCTCACTGAGCCATGGACAAGGATTATCCCTTTTCTTTCTGATTTTGAGAGGAGCAATATGATGAAGGATAGAGAGGCAGATATTGTTGAAAGAATTAGCCAGGGCATCTGGGCACTGTTGCTGCATATAAGAGCTGGAGGTTAAGGTGTTGGAGAAAGCTTCACTGAATTCTCTGGCAGAATCAGCATTAAGAACACGTGACGGGATCGTGGCACAAGGCTTACCAGGGGGAGGAGATACAGGAACATTAAAAACAATGGCTCTATGATCTGAGACATACAAGTCAACGAGGTTCACATTCATGGGGGAGAAAACCACCAGTGAGGACCAGATCTAAGGTATGGCCTTTAGAATGTGTGGCACAATTTGGTTTAAACTAAAATACTCAATAAGAATCCAGGAAGTCACAGGAAAGAGGGTTAGAAGGACAACATACATGGATATTGAAGTCACCAAGGATGAGTATTATATTTGGGTATGATAAGAGAGAGAAGAGCTCAGAAAATTCATGAATAAAACCACTTAGCTTAGGAGGTCTGTATAGATGTATACAAAGCAGAGGAACTGGACCAGAAATAAATAAAAAAAACACTTCAAACTTCAAAGGAGTTAAAAGAACCAACAGATAGGAAAGAGCACTTAAAACTGTTTATATGGACGACAGCGGTGCCACCACCCAGACCCGAATGCCGGGGGAGATGAAAATGAGAACAATTAACAGGGGTAGCCTCAATTAAGGGGACAGTATCATTAGTGAGCCAGGTCTCAGTAACCATGAAAAAGTCCAGGCAATTAGCAGTTATAAAATCATTTCAATTAAAGGACTTATTGGAAAGGGATCGTACATTTAACAGGCCGCATTTTAGAGGGGCGGTTGATGGAGCAGGGAGTTGGGGAGCTGGTGGGTGGGACCAAGCAGGTTCTATAATAACTGGAGGATGAACGGGAAAATGGCCGCCCATTCATTTGAATGAAAGCTGCTCACCCAGCGCATGAAGCGAACTTTTTTTTTTGCGCAGTAGTGTCTGCTTACGTTTCCCGCGTGCCCACGAGCGAACCTCATTGGCCTGTACCCTGAGGTGACATCACACACAAGGCTCTGAGTGATTTTTAAAGAAATCGGCCTTCATGTTTAAAAATTACATAATTCAAAGAATGTTTTAAGGTATTATGTGGTGTTGTAGGTATCTTCTGAACAGTTTTAGAGGACTGTCTTTTACAATGGCCGTCTATGGGAAAAAAAGCCTTTTGAATTTTAGGCTGCAGTACCACCGTTGGCCACCATGTCACATTTGCTTCAAGGCTGCTGGTTGCAAAGTCATGTACTGTGCGGGAAGAAGTGTACTGGAGTATGATGATAGTCACACAGCTCGGCTAATCAGAGTGTTGTGAAGAATATTGGCATGCGAGAACCCAGTCGGTTTGGGTGTAACCCCTCCCTTTTAAAAAGAACAGATTAAAATCATCAATAAAACCAACGTTCTGCACCCTGCAGTGGGCCAGGAATGGAGCTGAAGGAGTCTGGTGAAACACCCCACTCCACGGCCCGGGGTGGGAACGTCTTCCCCATTGAGTTCAGGGAGCTTAGAAAGTCTGATGAAGTCTTGTTTGAGCACTTCAGATTGCTGCTGAGGAGTATCATTACTGCCGACGTGCATGACGATCTTTTTAATATCCGAGGATTGTGAGAGCAGGCGGGGGATTTCGACCATTAGATCTGAGTCCGTAGCACCTGGGAAGGAAAAAGTCTTTGTCGACTTGAGCTTGATATCTCTGATAATGGAATGAAACACAAGACTAGACATGAGGGTTGCCGGCGCATGTGACTGACAGGCCAATGTGGGGAAATATTGTAAAAGGATGTTAAATCTATTTTTGAGCGGAATCTCCTGAGATGGATGAGAGCGATGAGATCGCTTGCCACTGGGTTTACCCCCGCCGATGACAGACCAACCCCCAGCAGGCCCTGGACATGGAGTAAAACTGGCCGGAGCTTTGTGTTTCGCTCCCAGAAGGATCCAGGGGTGTTCAGGCTGGCTAGGGGCAGCCTCCGGAACGCCGGTGGTGACGGAGCAGGACCAAGGAATAGTGGTGTCGTTGTCCGATACCAGGGCTGAGCAGTCCGGGGAGTGGGTCGGGCTGATCCCGGATATCGCAGCCAGAGGAGCCCAGGACAGCAAGATGTTTAGCCTGAGTTGTAGCAATAGGTGAGAAGGATCAGCCTCTAGACGATGTTGTCCTTGTATCCTTTTCAAAATCCTAATTTATGTCAGTGGTTGAGGTGAGGCAAGGTTATCTCAGATCTATTTGTGTGACTAACTGTACCTTTTCAAATGTGTTGTTCCAAAATACGATTAAGAATTAAGGATGTGGAGTTCAAGTCTCCTCGGAAATAGCAAGTAGGGTTCAAGTCCCACTTCAAGTCCCAGGTTAAAACAATAAAAAAATTAATTAATTAAATAAAATAAGGGGAAAAAAACAAAAACAAAACTGGGGTAGAGTAAATAGGGGTTGTGTCCCCTTCAGAGTGGTATAATCAATGTAGAAACTTTAGAATAGGCATAAATCATGTAAAATAATTATAAGATGAGTAATACTAACTACTGCAACGATTATAATACATACTAATATACGTATATATATCAATTATTTCAGAAAATTGGTATTAAATAATAATAATAATAATGTAAAAAGTTGTAAAAGTTAACTGAAGTCCCCTTCTATAAGGTTAAATGATCACTATAGTGAATGAGTACAATTGTAAGAAGTGTAAGTGAATTCATTCTTTGTTAAGTCAATCAGGATTAGGTTGTAGGAATTATTTTGTTCTGAAATTAAACACAGAAAACCATTTTATTTTGTGTTATGTTGTATCCCAGAAATATTATTTTTCATACATTAGAAGCATATTCTTATAGCAGTTCTTAATAAATAAATAATGTACTTTCATACATTTCCAACAAAAGATGACACTGGAAATCTCAAAAATTACCCCATTATAGGGGAACCACTAAATGAGAGCACAGAACATTTCTTAAACACTCTACAGAGTATGATTCCTAAAAGGCTAATTGGACCGCAATTTATCAAATCAAATAAAAGAAATCTGAGGACACTGCAAAATATGCTCACAGACTAAAACAAAGTGTGAAGGAAAATTCTGATTGTTGCAGCTGCTGATGGATTGCAACATAAACTAAAGTAGAGAGTCATGTTGTATGTAGGGTGGAAAAATAAAAGCCTTACAGATCTAATGAACATAGCTTGCCATCATGTGCAAGCAGTTAAAAAAATATATTCAAGAGAGAAATCGCCAATTAAACTAATGGTTGTGCAAGTGTCTCACTATGTTTCAGGCCACGACAGAAAGCAGAGCAGGACGTGGAAGATGCTATTACCAACCCTGCCCTTCACAACGGACTCAAGGCTGTCTCTACTGTGGACAGTTAGATCACTGGGCGAGAGACTGTCCCTTCAGGGACCAAATTCATTTGTCTGACCCAGGCCCTCAGGCAAGTACACCAACAAATCCTTTCACTATGCAGAACCCAACCCCACTCCCTGCGCTCCTACCACCTCCACCACCACACAGACACACAACAGGACCATCAGGACACAGACACAGATGCTGACACAGTGATACAAGCTCCTTTGTTGAAAATTGCTGATGCACATTCACAGCCTAGTATTACATTGGATGTTAACGGTACCCCTGTTTGCTTCCTTGTTGACACTGGTGCTACTCTTTCTGCTATCAACCCTTCTACTCAACCTGTTTCACTCGCCACGTACATTTTTCTCGTAATTTTGCCAAAACAATAGGTGCATCAGGTTTTCCACTTCCCACTCCTATTTCTAAGCCAGCCGCTGTCACCATGGGCCCCTTCTCCGAGCTAGGCGCGCCATGTTGTGATAACCATTCATTCCTAATGTCACCAACAACCCCTGTTAATTTGTTAGGGCATGACATACTGAACTGTACTATCCATTGTACTCCAGATGGCATTTGTATCGACATATCCTCTCACAAGGCCTCAGAGGTCATGACCTTGATGTATTTACTCTCTCACGGGGCCTCAGAAGCTATGACCTTGACGTATTTAGCACAATCAAAACAACAGCCAGCCACTACAGAGGAGACTGCTGTTTGTGACAGAATGGTTATTATGACAGGATTAGTGGAAAAAAATCTTTATTTTATTCTTTCTTTATTCTATTTCTTTATTTTAAAAAAGAAACGAAAGAAGTAAATATCAACAATCAGAAATCACACCTTGTTTACCACAGTATCCTCTCGAGCCTGGAGCGGTCGAAGGAGTAAGACCTGTCATTATGTCACTATTAGAACAAGGACGAATCTCGCTTTTGTGAAGGATCTAAGGGCAATTAACGATTCTGTATTTCCCTGATTTCCTCTAGTACCGAGCCCCACCGCTATTCTGGCATCCGTTCCTGCAGCCATCACATGCTATTCTGTCATTGATTCGTTTCCCTGGACCCTGACAGCCAATTCCTATTTGCCATTACCTATGAGCGACGACAATATACTTGGACCAGACTCCCACAGGGCTATACAGAGTCTCCTGCCTTGTATTCACAAGCCCTTTTTGCTGACCTCAGAGCTGTGCAACTGCCTGGTGGCTCCGCTGTGATACAGTATGTTGATGACGTTCTGATAGCCTCCCCGAATCCCACTGCATGAGAGATGGACACGATAGTCCTGCTCAAAGCACCGGCTGAAAAAGGTCATAAGGCCTCAGCTGCCAAGGCTCAGCGACGCACTCCTACTGTCACCTAAATGGGTCATGCTTTGTCTGGTAATACACGCTGCCTGTCTCCCTCTAGGACTGCTGTTATTCAGAATCTCCCAAGGCCAACAACAGCAGCTTAAATGAAAACATTCCTAGACATTGCTGGTTATTGTAGGCAGTGGATCTCAGGCTATAACCTGACGTGCCAGGTGGTTTGTTACACAGAACCATCTGGGAAGTCTTCATTGGAAACTGTTTGGAAAAGGGCAGGTACTTTTATAAAATACTTGGCAGGTGATTGGATGAATCATCTGTCTATCACCGTCTATCGCGGGTTAAACCACGCCCCTAGCTGCCAGTAGTTCCTCATAGGACGCTGATTGGTCCGTAAAACTGAGGTTCAGCCACAATCAAATTATCTTGAAGCCTGACAAGATGGATTCTCCTGATCACGATTCTCGCGTGAACTCGTGATCTCGCAAATCCAGCTGCCTCGCGAGGTAACTCAGACTACGCAGTACTGACTAAACTAGTATTGTACATTTGGTCATTAGTCTTATCTCCTAAACTTAGATGACAGGATGTGGTGCTTCCACTCCATGTAGTTCTCCATTTAATCTTTATGCACATTTTGATCCAGAATTGGGCTTTAATTGATTTCTATTACTTAGTTTATCTTTATTAATTAATTTTGTTATTTAGGCTACAATGCTCACATGCATATCCACACATATACATTTACATACACACACACACACACACACACACACACACACACACACATTTCATTTGTCTCATGCAAGTGAGTTTGGGTTTCTTCTTCCATTTAATTTCCTACATACGTTATGTATTAATTTGTACCATTCTTATTAAAGATTTCCTTTCTATTGTTCCAGAGGAAAAAAAGGAAAAAAGAAAAAAACATATTTTATTTTATTTTGTTTGGTTATTTTATTTTGTTTGGTTATTTTCTGTGTATTTATCCTGACATCTGACATTGTTTTTTTCTAAATTAGTTTTACTTTTGGGTTTGAATTTAGTTATCTGTCAAGTCTTGTTCTTGTTTTGCGGTTAAGCGAGGGTTCATGCGAGTGTTGTTTTGAGATGTAGTTTCCATTCTCTTAGTCTAATCTGAAGTTCCACATACCGTCATCATCCATACGATGAAGATACTGCTGATGTTACTAGTGCCATGTTTGACTTATATATATATTAATATAGAGATGTCTTGATCAATTTTATTAATCTCCTTTTCTTTTCCAACTCATATTTTATTATGTATTTTATTTACCTGTACACACACACATTCACACATACACTGCATCCAGTCATATTACACTCACTCACATAATCACCCACAACCTCATT
The DNA here is from genome assembly GCA_900302305.1 of Polymixia japonica. Taxonomy (NCBI): domain Eukaryota; kingdom Metazoa; phylum Chordata; class Actinopteri; order Polymixiiformes; family Polymixiidae; genus Polymixia; species Polymixia japonica. The sequence goes on along the minus strand of OMKK01083902.1, from coordinate 1,043 downwards.
CACATACATCTTTATTCATTATAATCATTATCATTTTTTAGCGTGCTATTATTGTATTATCGCGTGATTGCATTATAATTTTCACCTGTAATCCATGCTTTATATTTACTCTCACCAATCAATAGTGATCAATACTTTTGGTTCAATTACTGTGTATTTACTGCATTTTATGCTATATCAGATTTGTCATTTAGTAGTGTTGCTGCCTAGGTCAGGGGTGTGGCTGTGTGTGTATCATCTGTGTCTTCCCAGTACTTCTCCAGGTACCGCCCTCCCTCGCCAGGAAGTGACCTGCAGCCAATCTATCCTGATGCGCTGCCTGGAGGATAAAGTGCTGGAGACACACAGTGGAGGTCATTTGGTGGTAGCAGACCGGACCTCCCTCGGGTACGCCGTAGTGTCACGGCAGGTGATTGTTTAAGTAGATTTGATCTGGGGGTTCGGGCCAGGTCCGAATGTGACCGTGTATTCGGTAGGTTGGCTACCGTCCTTTATCAGTAGGGTTGGACCGTGTATTCGGTAGGTTGGCTACCGTCCTTTATCAGTAGGGTTGGACCGTGTATTCGGTAGGTTGGCTACCGTCCTTTATCAGTAGGGTTGGACTGTGTATTCGGTAGGTTGGCTACCGTCCTTTATCAGTAGGGTTGGACCGTGTATTCGGTAGGTTGGTTACTGTCCTTTATCAGTAGGGTTGGACCGTGTATTCGGTAGGTTGGCTACCGTGCTTTATCAGTAGGGTTGGACTGTGTATTCGGTAGGTTGGTTATTGTCCTTTATCAGTAGGGTTGGACTGTGTATTCGGTAGGTTGGTTACTGTCCTTTATCAGTAGGGTTGGACCGTGTATTCGGTATGTTGGCTACCGTCCTTTATCAGTAGGGTTGGACTGTGTATTCGGTAGGTTGGTTACTGTCCTTTATCAGTAGGGTTGGACCGTGTATTCGGTAGGTTGGCTATCGTCCTTTATCAGTAGGGTTGGACCGTGTATTCGGTAGGTTGGCTACCGTCCTTTATCAGTAGGGTTGGACTGTGTATTCGGTAGGTT
>OMKK01083900.1:0-13357 GCA_900302305.1 Polymixia japonica | reverse complement strand
TCTGAGGTAAACACTCACCTCCTCCTCTGAGGTAAACACTCATCTCCTCCTCTGAGGTAAACACTCACCTCCACCTCTCAGGTAAACACTCATCTCCTCCTCTGAGGTAAACACTCATCTCCTCCTCTGAGGTAAACACTCACCTCCACCTCACAAGTAAACACTCATCTCCTCCTCTGAGGCAAACACTCACCTCCTCCTCTGAGGTAAACACTCACCTCCACCTCTCAGGTAAACACTCACCTCCTCCTCTCAGCTAAACACTCACCTCCTCCTCTCAGCTAAACACTCACCTCCTCCTCTGAGGTAAACACTCACCTCCTCCTCTCAGGTGACAGATGACAGAGCTCCTCCTCTGGAGAGATGGTGTCCTAAATTTTGTGCTACATTTGCATGACAAGTGCATTATAAATAAATATTATTATTATTAAATGCCTCTGGCTACTCTGAAGTTTATTACGATATTTTTTTCTTGTGATATTTACTATTATTAAAAATTAACTTGGCACAATCACAATCAAAGCAAGGGTCAGAGTGTATTCCTCAAACATGACAATAACACAACCAGCCAGGACTGGATGTAACTGGATCATCCCTGTTTGATACAGTTTGTTTGTTTTAGGTCCAGCTACAAAACCCACTTACATTTTTATTTCCTGATTTCCTCTCAGAACACAGGAAGGACCCCGGGAGCGCCCCGCGAGCTGTCGTCGAGACAGACTCAGAGGAGGACGACCACATCCCCGTGATCATCTGTGCGTCAGAGGAGCGGATGGGCGGGGCCATGGCAACCATCAACAGTATCTATAGCAACACAGATGCCAGCGTGTTCTTCTACATCGTCACTCTCCGTGACGCTGTCAAACTGACACAGTGTGTCATTGCTTTACTTCTCCTCTGGACCACATTAGTCCACAGTCATTTGAGCAGATGCACAGCAGCAGTTAATTATCTTGTCTTTCTGTCTTTCCAGGCATTATATAGAGACGACTAAGTTGAAGGGCATCAATTATAAGATTCTGGAATTCAACCCCATGGTTCTTAAAGGAAAGGTGAAGCCGGATTCGTCCCGACCCGACCTGCTGCATCCGGTGAGTTCTGGGGTCGAGTCCGGTTCGTTCTTGCAGTGATATAAACACCACGCGTGGCCGAAGGTGGGATTCAACGCGTTCTACTCCACCGTTTGAAAATATAATTACAAGTTGAAAGTAGTGAAATAAGTTTCCGATTGTTTTACAGCTCAACTTTGTGCGGTTTTACTTACCTCTGCTGGACGTCAAACACAGGAAAGTGATATACTTGGATGATGATGTCATCGTGCAAGGTATGTATGAGACAAACGGCAAATATAAATGTTTAATACAGAAGTCTGCCATGTGGTAATAGCTATATGTGTATTTCACTGATATATAGCCCCATATTTTGTTAATATATCCTCATTCTTTTATTTATTTATTTCATTTACTGAGATAAATTATTGTGGTTTGTATTGTTGTTTAATTTACTGTTTTAATTTCAATATGCAGTATTATCATTTGTCCGATACCGAATTCTTTGCTGCTCGAATGACCCCAATAACCCCAAGGTGAATCTTACAGTCGATCTAATCTAACGTACGTGTTGTTGTTTTTCAGGCGACATCAAGGATCTGTTCAACATCAGACTGAAGGCTGGCCATGCTGCTGCCTTCGCCACCGACTGTGACCTGCCCTCCACGCACGACATGGTGCGCAGCGTGGATATGCAGGTGGGCCCGCGTGTGTTTTTCTGCAGTTCCGCTCCTCCCCGTGTTCCCTTCTTAGTCCACCAGAGGGCGCCGTTAGCCCAGTCAAATAAACGACAACGACCTAATGATTGTGAAAGTCAGGCTACGGTTTTTAAAAAAAAGATTTATTCTGGAATTAAAATACGAGCCTGTCTCCTAGACAACCTACATGGGGTTCCTGGACTACAGGAAACAGGAAATAAGAGACCTGGGAATCAACCCGAGTGACTGCTCTTTCAACCCTGGGGTGTTTGTGGCAGATGTGAAAGAGTGGAAGAAACAGAAGATTACCAAACAGCTGGAGAAATGGATGGAGGAGAACTTCAGGTGAGTACGGTGACTCAGGCTTCCTACACTTCTTCCATTTCATATTTTCCAGACCTTAATTTCTTGGTTCCATATAAAGATTATTTTCAGTGTTTAAAAATGTCAGCTGATAGTGAACGGTCAGTACGACAGTCACCAAGACCATTTCACCATATCATTAAAGATTATTCTTCATAACAACAAATTTGTGTGACCATAGTAGCAAGTATTTGCCTTATTTAATCTCTCTCTCTCTCTCTCTCTCTCTCTGTGTACGTCTCTCTCTCTGCCTCTCACTCTGTCTCTCACTCTCTCCCTCTGTCTCTCTCTCTCTCTGCCTCTCTCCCTCTGTCTCTCTCTCTACCTCTCTCACCCTCTCTCTCCACCAGGCAGAACATATACAGCAGTGCCATGGCAGGGGGCGTGGCCACTCCCCCCATGCTAATTGTGTTCCACGACAAATACACGACAATTGACCCTCTGTGGCACGTCAGACACCTGGGTGAGACCATATTTCACGTTACAGGAATACGAGAGTCACAGCACAATTCATGAAATGCACCGAATTCTACATGTACGCTGAAACGGACCCTTCCGTTCCCTCTAGGCTGGAGTCCAGACGCGCAATACTCGGAGAGCTTCCTCCAGGACGCCCACCTGCTGCACTGGAACGGGCGCTTCAAACCGTGGACCTACCCCGGCGTCCACCTGGACCTGTGGGAGAAGTGGTTTATTCCAGACCCCTCCGGAAGGTTCTCCTTGGTACGGCCTCAGAGGGACAGCTGAGGGCTGTGGACTGTACCACGTCGGTGCCAGAGGGGACATGAGGGATGTGGACGTTTAGGACCTTTTGGAGTTTGACGGAAAGGTCCTTAAAAAATTCGAATGTGATATTGAGGCGTGCTTTTGAAAGCAGAGCCGTTGTTTTTGAACACTGAACACTTTGCTGTTTGAACATTGTATGGAGAGCTGCCTTAACAGTTGGAGGTCTGGGTCACCTCTGTATTACCAGGAAATAAACTGTCAAGATTAGTATTAATTTCCAGCACTGTTCCGGGGATAACATGTCACTTGTTGACATAAAAAGGTAAAGGTTTTGTTGACTTTACAATGTGAGTAATTTCTATAAATAAACGAGTGAAGAATTAATCAACTAACCAAGATAAATAGTCATATAATTTTAATGAAAGAATCAATCGAGGCACAGGATTTCCTTTCCGAAAACATTTAATGGTTCTCGTGACAGGAAGTCAACACTCCATAACCGGTCAGTTAAATATTAACAAATTTACAGTCATGTGGAATGTAAAAAAAAATAAAACAGAACTAACACAAACACAAGCAGTAACATATAAAACCCCCAACACCTTAAGACCCCCAACCCTGCAGAACCTCCATCTGTGATGGTCCCGGTCCAGACCTGATAGTCACTCCAGTCCCCTTCACCCTCACCGCTCCCCACACTCTTCCTCCTCCTCCTCCTCACAGCTCCTCCTTCACTTTGGCTCCCTGGAAAGACCAAAGCAGGACAGATGAATGTTTTCCAGTATTTCTCTCTCTCTCTCTCTCTCTCTCTCTCTCTCTCTCTCAGATGCTACTAGACACTACTAGGCTAGCTAGCTAGACGCTACCCTCCTTACTCACCGAGTCCTCCTTCTCCTCTTCCTCCTCATCTGCTTTAACGTCCTCCTTTTTATCCTCCTCCTCTGTCTGCTCCTCCTCCTGCTCCTCCTCTGGCTCCTCCTCAACCTGGGAACAGAAAAGAGATTTATAATCACTTGAGACATTTTTTAACCTCCTCCACTGGGAACCTCCTTCACTGGTAGCTGAGAGGTCGAACAAGCGGAAATGTGACTGGATGGTTGCCAGTTTGAATCCTTTAAAAAAAAAAAAAACATGCTCTCCCCTCCCTTAACAACTACTGTTAAAGTGCCTTTGAGCAAGGCATTGAAACACCAAACGCTAACTTAGTGGCAACAGTAGAAGACTAGGCAGCTCCCAGTCTTGAACACGTAACTGTATGAACATGTATTCTAATAGATATATTCTACGCTGAATAGCGGTCGCACTCTGTGTACATCCCCAGAGGCAAGGCTTCTCTTAAAGACGTACCTGTTCTTCCGGGTCGACGTTCATGCTCAACCGTAGCATGCGCTCTATCCTGTCTCCGTAAGCCTTGGTGTCAGGGAGCCGGTAGTCCGAGCGCAGCGCGGCCGTCTCGAACAGCACCACGGCCAGGTCAGAGGTCGTCTGGTCCTCCGCGTCACTCTGCAAGTCGAGAAAAGAATTCAGCGCCGGGGGTTTCAGTAGGGACTGGTTTCACGAAACGTAGAGGAAGACGGGATTTCAAAAGTTCCGATACGGATGACGTCAAGAAGCACTCACGTTTACTCTCTTCAGCATCTGCTTTATGAGGGGGTGTTTGGGGTTGATCTCCAAGGTCTTCTTCTGGCTTGCGTAGTAGCTGAGGGGAAAACAATTAAAATAAAATATATATCTAGACAAGAACCTTTATTGTCTTAGCATGATGTGGAGGGGAGGAGGACATGCAGATGAAGTACTGGCTTACTTTTTGGTGATTTCTTGTCCAGTCTGGTAGGCCTGTGCGTACATAAGCCTCTCCATGTTTCCAGACCAGCCATACTGGCTGGCTACCAGGGCGCAGGGGGAGTTGGTCAACCTCTGGGACAAGATGGCCTTGTCAATCTGGAGAAAAGGCGACACATTTAGCCCGGGTTATCAACAGACACGCACGCTAAACGGTAAAAGATTTAATGTTCCGATTCTGACTTTATTAACGAACCGCGAGAGTGTACAGATTCAAAGCGAGCTCACCTTGTCTTTCAGAGCCTTGTCCTTCATCCAGGTGGTGAGGGGTTCGAACTCCTTCTCCAGCGCCTCCCTCTTCTCCTTGGCCTTGTCGCTCTCGTCGAACTTCACGCCCTCCTTGGCCACGTTCTGGAAGCGCTTGCCGTCGAACTCGGGCAGCGACTGGATGCAGTACTCGTCCACGGGCTCCGTCAGGTAGAGCACCTCGTAGCCTCTCTTCAGCAGCCTCTCCACAAACGGAGAAGACTCGGCCTGAATGGACGCAGACAGATCGACGGGGGGGCGTTAGATCTGCTGATCCTTTCTCTTTACAGTAGTTTACTTTGTCCTGTCGTCACAGGATTGTTGTAGTTTTCTACTCCTGTGCTCCGTCTAGGTCGTCCCAGTCGCTAAAATGTCAACGTATTCACACGCAAAACACAATAAACTCCAGTTAGGTCCGGTAGTCAACACAGTCCCTCCTCCCTAGCCCCTACCTCCTGCCTGCTGGCACCCGCCATGAAGTAGATCTTGTCCTGCTTGTCCTTCATGCGCTCCACGTACTGCTCCAGGCTGGTCAGGGCCGTGTCGCTGTTGGAGGTGTGGAAACGCAGCAGCTTGGCCAGACGGGTCCTGTTGGAGTGGTCTTCCATGACGCCCAGCTTGATGTTGGTGCCGAACTCCTTCCAGAACTTGTCGTTGTACTGGTCCTCCGCGATCTTCTTGATCATGTCCAGGGTCTTGCGCACCAACTTCTTGCGAATGACCTGAAAGGGCAGGAGAGGAGATGTTACAGGGAATTAAGAATAAATCTGATATCTTATTGATTCCGGCAGCATTCTTTTTCGTTTTTCTGTCATGTTCCTCCTCTACGGGGAGGTCAGAGGTCAGGGTCAGTGACTTCCTAAAGGAGTCGAAAATGGCGGGAAAACTCACCTTCAGCAGCTTGTGTTGTTGGAGATTTTCTCTTGACACGTTCAAAGGAAGGTCATCAGAGTCGACCTGTAATGACAGAAAAAAATATCTGATTAATGTTCAATCAGTCGATGCCAATAGTTCAGTATTTTACAGCTCGAAATGACGTGAAACTAATTTGTTATATTGTGACAATTACTCACCACACCCTTAACAAAGTTCAAGTACTTGGGCATCATGTCATGGAAGTCGTCTGTGATGAACACTCTACGGACAAACAGCTAAAAGAAAGACGTTTTAAATCATTAAAATGGAAGAAATGCTAAATTAGAACCAATATCAGTGTCAAGCCTACAATATGAGATACCTTGATGAAGTCGGTCTTCTTGCTTCCGTAGTCATCAAACAGACCTCGAGGGGCAGCGGCAGGAACAAACAGGATGGACTTGAAGGTCACCTCGCCCTCTGCTGTGAAGTGGATGTGAGACAGAGGGTCGTCCGAGTCCTGAAACATTAACAACACAACAGACTAGATTACACAAGTAAACCTTTTAATCAGACATCTTTTCCTTTCCTTTTGATATTTTATTCCCTGAAGTCTAAGTTTGTCTTTTCGCTTTCCCCAGTAAAAAGAAAAATCAAAAGGAATAAAACAAATTGGAAATTTGAAAAGAAGAAAATAAACATGAAATTAATAAATAAATATATATATAAATATAATGAACGTTGGTCATTTCTAAGGGCGTATTGTGAATTTAAGGGTCTCTCACCCTGGAGAAGGTCTTATAGAAGGCCTTGTACTCATCCTCCTCCACCTCCTTGGCTGGTCTCTGCCAGATGGGTTTGATGTCGTTCATCAGCTCCCAGTCCCACAGAGTCTTATCCACCTGAGCATCGAAACGACAACACAAATCACATTAGACGCCAGAAGTCCCGCGGCGAGACCCTGCGGCGACAGATTCGCATCGGTTCCGGCGCGTTCGCGTGGTAGTTTGAAAGGTAGACAAAATGGCCGCCTGCCTTCTTGGCCTTTGGCTCGTCTTTCTCCGCCTCCTCTTCCTCCACCTTAGCCTCAGCCTCGTCCTCGGTGACGTCTTTATCCTTCTTTTTCGGCTCGGTCTCGTCCTGGGCCTCGGCGTCCCCCTCAACGGGCTCTTCTACCGTCTCAGTCTGGACAGGGAAGGGAGGAATATTATATTATATTAACTGAGGCTGTATCAAAGCGGTGTCTTTCTCTGAGCGGTACAGAAGACACATCTCACCTTGCTGCTCCACACGTAGATGGGGAAGTTGATGAACTGGGAGTATTTCCTCACAAGGTTCTTGATGGTCTCCGGCTCTAAGAAGTCCGCAGCCTCCTCCTTCATGACCAGACTGGAAGAACAGACCAAATATCACACAAAGTCTTAATGTTCGTCTTTACAGATTTAAGATTTGTAACCCGACTGACTGACTAAATCTTAGGAAATTTAACTGGGCAATAAAGTGAATAACTCAATGTATATATACTGGTACTGCCCAATTAATTTTAACATCTATAAAAGCCAAGGACATTGGCCTAAAACCCAGGAAACGTTTACAACATCTATTAAAGCTTAGATACAATACAGACAAACCTATATTAGAACCCACAACCCGGACGCTCGCTACATGAGATAGTCGCCGTGACAACTCACGTGATGGTGGTGCCCCTGCCCAGGGTATTTCCGCGGGGGTCCTCGATGACGGAGAACTCGCTGGAGTCGGACTCCCAGATGTGCTGGGTGCCGTTGTTGTGCTTGGACGTGACGATGACCCTGTCGGCCACCAGGAAGGCAGAGTAGAAGCCCACGCCGAACTGGCCAATCAGCTCGGAGGTGGACTGCCCCTCCGTCTGCATCTCGGTCATCTTGCTGAGGAACTCGCTGGTGCCAGACTTGGCGATGGTGCCCAGGTTCTTCACCAAGTCCTCCTTGGTCATGCCGACGCCGGTGTCGGTGATGTGGAGCATGTTCTTCTCCTTGTCAGCCTGGAGGTGAACGCACACAGCGACGTTATAAAAATTCAAGATGAGTTATTAAGTGTAATGGAAAATTGAATGCCCAACATCCAACAAAAAGACAAAAACAAAGAGGGCTGACATGATGACACAAGGACAGCATGGAAGTCCAGATAAACCCACCTTGATCTTCACAGTCAGCTCCTCGTTACCGTCCATTATGTCCTCATTGGTCAGGGAGAGCAACCGGATCTTATCCAGAGCATCGGAAGCGTTGGAGATCAGTTCCCTCAGGAAGATCTGGAGAGAAACAAAACGTTGTCTGCTTCTGTGACTTTTCATTAATAACTAAGATCCTACCCAGTTTGATCTCTGGATTACACTGGATTAGTTGCTGATTGATTGATTGATTGATTGATTGATTGATTGATTGATTGATTGATTGATTGATTCCCTTCATAGCAACGGTGGTTGTCAAGGTAAACATCCTCTCTTCCGGATGTGTTTTCTGGATGCCAACATCAGCAGGTGGGACATCTCAACCAGGTGAAGCGTTCAGAGACGTGGTTAGTCTCCAGGTACGCACCTCTTTGTTCTTGTAGAGGGAGTTGATGATCAGCTTCATCATTCTGTTCACCTCGGCCTGGAACACATGCTTCTCCGACTTTTCCCTGATTTCCTTTATCTGCGCGGCGTTCAGGCCATCGAGCTGGATCGCCTCCTCTTCCCTGGAAAAGACAAATTGAAAGGAAACCAAAGAAAGCGAACAAGCAAAGTGAGCCAAGGTCAGAAAAGGGGCCGAACCTGTACGACCCATTATTGGTTAAAGGTTCGAGGTGTTGAGGCAGAATGTAGACGCTATCAGCTAATCTTACTCAGCCAGTGTTTACATAAGAGAAATACCCAACGCTGCATTTTGAGTTTGTTGAAGTAGTCTGGAAGGCAAGGAGGTCACCCTTTGTGGTTTGCATAGGACCCGGATTGCGATACTGTTTTGTTAAGGTAGAGCCTTTTACTGCGTGACCCTCAGTAAAAGTTCAAAGGCGGAGGCGTGGCAGTCAAACATCTAGAGGCAATTCTGTCCTCGTACGGGAGAGATCAGCGTCACGTCAAACTCCACTACGTGTTCCGTCAGCTCGACGTCGCCTTGTTTATCGACAAACAAACACACCTCCGAGAACAGGACTTAAGGCCTTTTCTGAATCGTCATGTTCCGCTGGTAAATATGTGCGTTGACATTGCTCACTATTGGTCTCCACTGTGTTTTTTTGGTGGAAGAATATTATAGGGACAATAGGAGAACCAGTTATAAAAAGCCATCATTCCACTGAACTAAGTGCTGCTTGGTGAGTCATATGTGTGCCAAATGAATCATAGAAGATCTTAAGCTATGTTCTGTGAGGACTGCATTGTTTACCCGAATAACGGAGATACTAACCTCTGGACCACTTCATCATCTGTCCTGGACCCGTCCCTGCTTTTACCCAGTTCTTCGTCCACCGTCCCGTCGATGTCGAGATCATCCTCTGCTCTGACTGATGCTGGAGATAGTGAGAGCACATAGATCAGACCAAAGTCTACAGATCATACTCATTGTCAAACTTCAATTTTCCTGACTGTTTGTGCGGTTCAAGATTAATTAAAGGCTCTACCTGGCCTTGATGCATGCAGAGTCACTGCTGGGTAATCCAGTAAAAAGACCATAACCCTTTGTGTTATTGTCCATAAACAGTGTCTCATAAAAAGCACAGAAGTTTGCTTCCATGGTTGGGAAGACCTGGCTATCCCTGGGGTCTCTCTCCATAAAATACCAGACACATTTGGATTATTAGGTAGGCTATATAAATCAATGTGTTATAGCGGTAATCCATCAACAAATCTAAACAAATATGAAGCATTTTGTCCCAAAATGAGATGCACACCATCTGAAACAAGTGACAGATATTCTGACCGAACAAATGACAGCAAAAAACAAGTGATGGTAACTAAAGTCCTTGGTTGTCAAAATAAGTAATCTTTTACTGACGGTATCCTATAAATTTTAGATACTTTGTGACTTTTTTCCAAGATGGAAATCTTGTTTGAAATCTTCACGTTTTATCAACTGCAGGAAAACATTGACAGCCTAATTTAATTTAAGCTACAAACTCCCAGTGCAACACCATTACATGAGAGACGAATCTCTTCTTTACATATTGAGTTGACTCTCTCTCAGATGATGGGGGTCAGTGTGGGAGTCAGTCTCACTTAGCGTAGGAGTGACTCCACTGTAAACCATCACAGGAATTTGCACAGTACTGTTATCCTTTCAGTTTATGTATCCACAGCCTTTTTATATTGAAAGAAGCGGTGAATTTTGTATAACATATCAGTGATTGTCTGATACATTATGAAGCAATAACCTCATCCAGCATGCATAAGGACATGCATTACATGCAATTCTAAATCCACCACTTACTGAATGCCAGAAGAGCACAGATCAATCCCACTGTCCACAACTGTTTCATTCTGGGTGTGAAATACTTGAAATCAGATCTGATGTTATGCGCAGTCCAGTGCAGAAGCTGAGTGATCCAGAGGTGCGTTGTGGTGTGAACTGACTGGGCGGCGTCTTTATCCCGTCCCGTTTCTAGGGGGCGGGGCATCAGGTGCGTTCGACCTATCGCTGTTCCCCACGCACAACATTGAGCCAATGGCATGAGTGTTTAATCTAGACGTTCTTCCAATCGTTGACTTACGTGTCCAGGTAAACGCGTCCCCGTTCGTGGCTACACACTATTGGCTGATAAACATGCTAAACACCAGTTAAAAGTCACCCATAAGTCATATACTTGTATGTGTTGAGTTAAGACGTTGATCTTCATCTCCAGTGAAACATTGTATGAATGAAGACAGACGACAGAAGTTGCGGTCGAGTGCATGAACACATCCGGAAGTGAAGACGTTTACCTTGACAACCACCGTTGCTATGAAGGGGGAATCAATCAATCCATTCATCCATCCATCCATCCATCAATCCGTCTTTATCAGTCACGAAATGAAAGTTTAGAAAAAAGTATGTAGTTTTAAAATGTAAAATGTGTAGGAACTCCTGTCTTACCACAGTGTGTGTGTGTGTGTGTGTGTGTGTGTGTGTGTGTGTGTGTGTGTGATGCTTAAGTCTGGATGAGTGACAGGCGCCGGGACCACACAGCACCTGCAGGTAGAACTGGTTTGGCCGAGGTCGCCCTCTAGTGGTGAAGATGAAGGTCGCCCTCTAGTGGTGAAGATGAAGGAGAAACTTGCAGACATTCAAGATTCAAGATTTCCTTTATTGTCATCATACTCGGTTAAGCACAACGAAATTAAGAGGCACATCCTAGGCGGAGCTCCATAATAAAAATTAGTAAAATAATACAGTCTCACACACACACACACACACACACACACACACACACACACACACACACACACACCTAAAATCAATAAAATAGTAAGATTAATTAAATTGCACAGGTAGTTTATATTGTAGCATTGTAAGGGCCATTGCATAATATATTGCTAGATATATTGCACACAATCCTGTATATTGCACATAGAATAGAAAAAATTGCACGTAAAATTGCGGATAATAAATAAAAATAAAAATAATATATTGCTTAATCAGCATAATAAAGTGCAGTTTATTTTTGTGCGGCATTCAGGATGGTAAAGGCCCTTGGGTAAAAACTGTTCACCAGCCTTGTGATTCGTGCCTTAAGGCACCTATAGCGTCTCCCCGAGGACAGGAGGGCAAACAGGTGATGGGAGGGCTGGCTGGGGTCTAACCCACGAAGGACACTCAGGCGAGTCATTCCAAAATGAGACATTCACCACAGTAGAAACGTGTAAGGAATATCATTCTTATAACTTTTACCTTGTAAATCTTCCGCACACTGTCTAACTTGCAATGATACATTTATTTGCGACTGAACGTGGTTTGCCAGGTTTCTACACTGAGGTTAGAAGCTCTGGTTACGGTTCAAATAAGTAACCAGAGTTAGATGCAACATCGGTCCTAATCCACCAGGTGGCGGTAGAGAGATATTGAAGACCCACAGTGGTCCCATTGTAGTCCCAAAATAAGATAACTTTATTTTCAATGAGAAGTTTTTAGTAATGAAGTTACTAAACAATTCTTGCTTTAGAAGATATCAATCTATTTTTATGAAATGTGAACTTCAAATTCAGTTAAACATAAAACACTTATAAAATCAATCATTTTAACGATAACAATAGTTTTATAAAAAGGTTTAAAAAGAAATAGATTACACTATTAAAGACCGCACTGAATGAGAACATCAATAAATAAAGGCTACATCTTTAAGTGAATCTCAGCCCTGAATCTAAATTTACATATTTTCCTACTTGGTCTCGGACAGTCAGTCTGGGACAGTGAACCAGAACAAGTCTCTGAACGAGTTGTTCCCTGAAGCTGCCCCATTGACAATGAACGAAGAATACCGTACTGTGTGAACACTCACAGTGCCCGTAAAAGGGGTTTAATGGGAGCATGTGCTGGTTGAGTACTGCTCGTAGTGCTATGAAAGAATTTCTTTCATATTTAAAATGTCAAACAAATCAAAACCTTAAAGCTAGCCCCCCATTCATTATCAGTGGAGACCTTTCATTAATTGCCACAGGCTTGGGTCTGGTGGCTTTCGAGACATACTAACACGAAGACTGTTACTTTCCAAGGTCACTGGAATGACATGTATTCTGAGGTTTATATATTCATGTGTATCTTAACATAGACCATACCAAGCTTCTAGCGTACAATATTTTATTCATCCTACTGTTCATTGCATGGACACGAGATATTGATATATGGGGACACTTAACTTTGACTTTGAGACAATGGCCTAGTGTTTAGACAGCGTTAGAGAGACTGTCATATAACCAGCAGGTCTGAGGTTCAACCCCCCCCAGCACCTGTGTCCTTGAGCAAAACACCTACTGTACGTAATTGTCCCTATGTAATCGTAAGTCGCCCTGGATAAGAGCGCCGGTTAATGCCACGATGTAGTTTTGTGGTTGAGTACTGTTAGTGCTACCGTGAAATAATGTTCTGTTGGGTGTAAAACCACAAAGAACCATTCAGTGAGTCTGAGAAGTGAGTCCTCTAATCTTCTGTCAACTCCAGAAACTCTCTTCTTGCAGTTTCTTACAGTTCATGTTGCAACATCAAGCAAAGTGTAGAAGGTCGTTGGCATAGCATACATTCCCTTTAAGGAGGGATTTGAACTGTAACTGTCCACCTGGTTCTCTGAACAGAAAAACATATTGACATACACAAATCAAGTGTACATTATAAGAAGGCAACATTCTACTTTAAGAATTGATAATAATAATAATAATAACTTTATTTATGTAGCAGTTTTTAAAAAACAAGGTTACAAAGTGCCTCACAATCAAGACAAACAGAAGAGGACGGTGGTTCAAGCAAAGACATAACAAGAGCGAGACAGACCCTAGTTAGTGTGGGCAGTGTGTGTGTGTGTGTGTGTGTGTGTGTGTGTGTGTGTGTGCGTGTGCGTGTGCGTGTGCGTGTGTGTCAGACTCTGCAT
>OMKK01083899.1:0-16090 GCA_900302305.1 Polymixia japonica | reverse complement strand
CGTCCCACAGACACATGATGTTTCCACTCAGCCGAGAGGAGAGGAGAGGAGAGGAGAGAGGAGAGGAGAGGAGAGGAGAGGAGAGCACTGCAGAGAGCCTGGGCCGACTGACTTGACGCACCCACCCACTCACCACACAAAACCCTCTCCCTCTCTCTCTCTCTCTCTCACACACACACACACACACATCTGGAGTTCTTATGTTAACATTCTGAAATAGCTACCATTCATGTTTGATTATTTCTTTATTTGTCTTTCTTCACTTCCTTTCTTTCTGACAGTGCTTCTCCTACTTTAGAGACGTGTTTCAGAGACAACATCTGTTAAAGGATCTGTGGCCAGTATGAGACACTGGAACAAAGTTGATGTGAGGTTTAAGGAACTAAATAATAAATAATAAATAATAAAGGAGCTCAGAGGCAAAATTAAATTTCAATGCTTTCCAAGTTGCCCGTGTATAATGGCCTTTATTTTTTATTTTTATGTAAATTTGTATTGTTATGGATAATGTTAGTTATTCATTCTTATGCTATCTGTTCCGCTGACTGGGACTTAATGGTTTGTTAATATAATTGTTTTGTTCCTTTTGTTTTAGAGGCATTTTATAAATTTGCGTAGAAAAGTGATGTACAAATAAGGTTCTTCTTTTATTATCTTGCCATATTGTACACTCTAGTAGCTACTTAACATCCAGCATCAAACAAACTGGAATTCTCATTCCAGAAAAGTTTAGTGGTTACCATAGTGATGAACCAATCATGATCTTGGGGATTTGTAACCACCTGTCTGCGTGAAACAAGCAGCTTGTTTTGATCAAACAACAGCATCAATTAAACAGGGGCGATGATGCCAGGAGCTAGATGGCTATGTCTACATGAACTAGTTCAGCCAGCAACCCAGATACACAAGGGGGAGAAAGGGAATGGAAGAGTGGGAGAAAATAGAGAGGGAGAGAGCGAGGTAGGTAGGGACAGAGGGAGGAAGAAGAATGAACAAGTAACAGAGAGATAAAGGGTAGAGAGTGAAAGAGTAGAGAAAGAAGGAAGAGCAAAAGGGAGAGAGAGAGAGAGAAAGAAAGAAGAGATAAGGAAGAAACGGCAAAAAGAAAGGAGTCATTTCAAACAATGGTGAGGGTGACGAAGGACGTGAGAGAGCTAAGAGAGGACAAAGAACAGGGAAGCAGGAAGGAAGCGAAAGATGGGTCCGAGATGCGCTGTCTGCTAATGATACCATGTACTGAGCCCAGGATCCGGCCCGCGTTCCATCGCATCTCTCTACCCAACTTCCTGTCTCTCATCACCGTCACAACAACACAAATAAAATGTTTGAGCAGGATGAATCACCCACTTTCCTTTGGAGAGGAAGAAAGATGGAAAGGGAATGAGGAGGAGAGGTAGATAAAGCGTTTATGTACCAAATATCCTTTCAACTGTGTGTCGCTTCCACACTGCGAGCAGATACCCAAATATCATAGATTTATCCCAATTCCAAATCCCAGTCTCTTTTTTGCCTTTTAAAACCATGTAAGTATCTCAGGCCACGTCCACACGGAGACGGAGACGACTTCGTTTTGAAAACGTTTTCCGTAAAGACGGAGCCGTTTCAGGAAATGTGTGCGTCCACACGAAAACGCTGTAATATATACAACTGGCCAGTGGGTGGCGCTGTAACGCAGCCGCACAAATACAACAAAACGGAGAAGAAGAAATAGAGCATGCGTATAAGTGTAACAACGAAGAAGAAACAAGTAAATAAACACAAGATGTTGCTGTTATAGCGATATCAAGCTAAGTAGCTTCTGCAGTACGAAGTCTGTAGTCCACCATAGTTGTTGTTAGTTGTTAGTTATAGTTGTTAGTTATAGTTGTAGTTGTTGTTGTTGTTGTTTGTGGTGGTGGTGGGGTTAGCGCATGCGCGACGTACGGCTGTCCACACGGAAACGCCAGGGTAGTGTTTTCGGATTTATCCACTCTGGGATGCGTTTTCAAAAATTTGCGTTTACGGTCTCCTGAAACGCCGTTTTCGTGTGGACGGAACGGCTAAACGCATAAAAACTTTTGCGTTTTCACCCGAATCCGTCTCCGTGTGGCCTCAGATCTCTCTGATGGAGAAATCGTTTTCAATCAATCGTTTTTGTCCAATTACAATACAGTACTTCCATACAGTACAGTTCAGTAACACGATGGATCATATCAGTACTCCGTATCAGCAGATTTTAAGGCTTAACATTCACACAACAGCAGTGAAAAAGTGGTATTTGTGCATCACTAAACACTTAATAAGATAGTCTCAAATCATTACGGCAGCACTGTTCTGCAATGTCACCTAATAATATGTCAGGTCTGTCTTGTTGTGTTTTGGCCAAACATTTTATGACGACAATAAAAGACTTCATTTTAAGTGTTTAAATTATGTGACAACAAATAATTATTTCATTATTTGATCAGGAGCATTAGAACCTCGTCAGAGAGGAGGAGGTAGAGAGAAGAGATAAGAGGATAAGCAGAACATCACGTCCAAATCATGACCTCCCAGTCAGTAAAACTGTGTCTTTTTTTGTAAATGAAGACTACAGCTACTCATTAACTATCATTAGACATTATAATGATAGGGAGCCACCACTGTAGGCCCTGTAGTTCACATACTGTGTTACAGCAGATCACACACACTCACACACAGTACACAGGAGCTGAAAACACACACATAGACCTCCCTAACCACATGAAAACACATGTGGAGCCCAACCACACTGTACCGTATTAGAGAGGAGAACGAAGGCTGGGCGAGGCCGTGTGGCCTGCTAGTCAGTCAAGGTCAAAAAAGAACAGGACAGATTGGCAAGTGTATGTGTATGTGTGTGTGTGTGAGTGTGCGTGCGTTAAGGGTAGGGCAAAATTTCTAAAAACATTCTCGATCCAGGACTTTAAATGAGCCAAACTCAATGTCACCTTGGATTCAGGCTCATCAAAATAAACTACAACTCTTGTCAGAAACAAGCTTGCAACCTATTTTGGGTCCCAACTAGCTTGAGCAGCGCAGGGTTGAGGCGTGGGTCTCAGCAGGGTACACAGGGTTGAGGCGTGGGTCTCAGCAGGGTACACAGGGTTGAGGCGTGGGTCTCAGCAGGGTACACAGGGTTGAGGCGTGGGTCTCAGCAGGGTACACAGGGTTGAGGCGTGGGTCTCAGCAGGGTACACAGGGTTGAGGCGTGGGTCTCAGCAGGGTACACAGGGTTGAGGCGTGGGTCTCAGCAGGGTACACAGGGTGGGGCGGCTGACAACCACATGCAGTCCTTGTAATCACAGAGTGATTTGGCAGTATGTTAAGGGAGCAGCCATGTATAATGAGTATGTACTCAGACCGCCAATGAAAAGACTAGAGTTGAACAGCTAAGGTTACGTTACATCCTTCTGTGTTTCCGTCTCTTGAACTTAAAGTTAAACTTAAAGTTCAAGAGTTCTTAAAGTTTCTGGTCTTCTCTTTATTCTCTCACAGTCTTCTAGAAGTATTTAATTTGCTGTCTCCTTTCAGCTTTCTCAACCTCTCTCTCTCTCTCTCTCTCTCTGACACTTATCATCTCTCGCTCAGTCTTTTAATTCTAATCACTCAGTCTCTTTTACTTTTAATCTTTCATCTATTGCTTCATCACTTTCTTTGTCTCTTTCTCCTTCTCTCGGCCCATTTTCTGACCAAATCATCTTCTCTTCTCTCCACTTCCTCTTTTCCTCGTAAAGTTCCCCTTCAAATAATTCACAGGCTCCTCTTCCTGCTTGCACCACTCGCACATGCAGCTCAATAACTGAACCTGTGTCAGCAGAAAGAAAAAAACATCTGCAAGGACACCGAAAGAGAGAGAGAGAGAGAGAGGGAGAGAGAGAAAGGGAGAGAGGGAGAGATGGAGAGGGAGAGACAGAAAGGGAGAGAGGGAGAGATGGAGAGGGAGAGAGACACTGCGTTGATGGGGGGTCTTGGCACTGAGAGGGAAAGAACATTTCAGGAGTAATTTGGGGACACTGCTGCATATGTACACACGACACGCAGAGCAGCAGAGCTTCTCTCTTGCACACATGCGCGCACGCAGTCACAGACACACACACGCGCACACACACACACACAGAGTGGTGGTTTGGAGACAGCGTGGGTGGGTGTACGCCTCCGTTGCCCGAAATAGTCCCCAGATGATGGGGCTGAGAGGCAGGGCGAGGTTGGTACAGGGAGATATAAAAGGATGCTAATTGTACGGCTCTCTAGGATGACGCTCCAATACTGCAGTTATATATATATATATATATACACACGTTAACTGTCTTTCTCTGTATGTCCCTGTGTGTCAGAGAAAGTGTCTCTGCTTGCATTGCACGTAAGTGAAAGTGTGGAAGATCATTTCTGCTCACTCACAAACACTCTCTCTCTTACATGGATAGTTATTTTACACACACACACACACACACACACACACTAATTTGGATAGTAATTGTATGGATAGTAATTGTATTGTTCCCAAATGGCAGCCAAATCCAGCCAAAAAGAGAATTCACATGTATTTTTCCTATTATTCTTCCACACACAGAAACAGATAAACACACACTCACACAGACATTAAAATGGATAGTAATTGTATGGTTCCCAAACAGCAGCCAAATCCAGGCAAAAATAGAATGGACATGTATTATTTCTATAATCCTTCCAATAATAGTGTTCAAATAGACAGGACTCCATACCCACATTCCTGAGCTGTCCCATTGACAGTGTATGAAAGGCTGACTGTCTGGACTTACATAATATTTGTTTGAGCTTGTAAATGGCAATGAGTTTTATTTAGTTGCGCTAACCGTTCTGAGCTAGCATAGTGAGCACACAGCCCATCTCCATCACACTTCTCCTGTGACAGTTTCTCCATACACATTGTCAAGTGTTGCTTATCGTATAAACTGAACTACTGTACAGCAGTATGCCTACAGGTACTTCATTAAAGAGGTACAGTACACTTAAATGTGTTTTTTGAGCTGTAAACTAAATGATATGACTGTACTATGATAAAACACATCAACCCTGGTGTTAATATTGACATTGACACCAAATTTATAAAAATCGGCATTTCATGGGTTGAAAATGGCTCAACACACCATCTACTGTTTTAAATTAGCCTGAACCTTTCAAGGGTTTGGTACTACTCTACGTCATGAAATGTATATTAAAAAAAGAGCTAGCATTTTTTTTTGTATTTTATTATGCAGTGGATGGAGTTAGGCTCAGACCTGGGGGTGTAGTTACACTTTAATATATAAAGAAATGAATGCCAGTGTATTCTGGGTTTAGGCCTCTTCTTGCATATAATTCAATAGTTTGACATCTGACTATTGGAACTTTAGTTGCACATCATCAATATTCTGCAGAACCCTTATATCTAAAAACCTCAACTTAAGATACAGTATGTGGTTAACAACAGCGCTCAAAGTAACCACAGCATGAATTGTAGTCCTATGTCACCACCTGCTGGTGATAAAGGGTATAGGAATTAAGAGAAGAGAATTCCTTACGTACTTTGTCAATTTTGTTCAGTTAGTCAGTATAATCTGTATGGGTATTCTCTTGACTACTACAACTAATAAGAAATGAATGAAAATGAATAACAATAACAATTGCCATTTCAAAAAAAGTATGTAGTGCTTCTCAGGATACTCAGACTGTAGCATAATCATGTTGCATAAAAATAACAAAAAACAGCTTACTGCCCCACCCTCTCCTTATCAAGCCTAACAACCACCAAAAGAAAGGAGAGGGCAAATCTCAGATGAATGATGTTGCATAACATGGGTGCAGTAAACACCTCCAACCAAGCCTCTACCAGATCTGCTGTTCACACCCTAAGACCAGAAACAAAGAAAGAAAGAAAGAAAGAACTTTACTCTTTCTCTCAACTAATTTCTCTCCTGTACTCCAGTCCTCAAAAAGGAAAAGTTATGTTGCTAAACTTTATTTTGCTTCATTTTAATCTGGTATTCCACTATTCCATTCTGTTATTTTCTATTTTAATATTTACATGTAAGTGGCCGATTTGATACAAGGAAAGCTTGTACTTGTACTTGTACTACTTTAGTAAGCCTACTTGCTTACTATATTATTTATATTATTTAACTATTCAAGAAATATTATTTATGGTCAAGTCATATCATTCAAGACATGAGATCTAGTAATGGGATTTTTTTAAGGAAAGAAGGACAACTGGATGCGTGATAGATGGATAGATGGGTAGATGGGTAGATGGATAGATGGATAGATGGGTAGATGGATAGATGGGTAGATGGATAGATGGGTAGATGGGTAGATGGATAGATGGGTAGATGGATAGATGGGTAGATGGGTAGGTGGGTAGGTGTAGCCTTGTAGGTCGGCCTGTGTCCATGTGAGACTGAGAAAAACGATTGCGCTTCTACAACACACTGTACGGTAACCCGGTGAGAAAAACAAACCCCAGCCCAGGCTTCAGCTCGCAACAGTGACGTCAGCGGCACCGCGGCGGTGGATAGTCCTGTAAAAACACCACAACAACAGACACAACAACAGACACAACAGGCTAAAGACACACACGCACTTTGGGGTTCACACAATAAAGACCGCGGGTAAGGAAATGCATTTATAATGTGTTTTTGATACAACTAAATATCGCTCAGTAGCTTCCGCGTCTGTCGGGCAAGTTTCTTTTGTCTTCAGTCAACAACAACAAAACATGCTGAGTCCAACACAGAAGATCTGATACAAAAATGGATTGTTGGCTATTATTGCAATGTAACAATCTATCTAATCTATCTTGTCAAAACAACTGGTTATCTCGCCGGTTATTACATGGTGGATACCTTTGGACCGGCAAACAGGGAAAGCAAGAACAAGATACTGGGTGTGAAAGATATTAGTTACAACATCGGCATAATAATCCAGTGCTGTCCATTTTAATGATACTGTAATTATATTATATTAAGTGTGTTCCTACACAGCTCTAAACGCAGGAAGAAGACAGTAGCTTATGCAGCCGCTTTCTATCCCAAATAATCTTCTTTGTGATGTGTCTGTGTGACAGGTTGATTTAGGGCCAACATTATATTTGAGCCATAACTTGACATCAGTCATAACTGATGTAGTTTTATTTATCCATCTCAGAGAAATTATGTGCATGGCTATCCTGTTATTGACCAACTTAATTGATTTGTGGATGTGGGTGCGTGTTTCCCTCTCTTTAACACTCATGTACACCTCTACTTAACACTCTCATTCAAACACAGACATATTTTCTCTTATCTAACCAAAGTATTGTTTTTTTCTCTCAAGATGTCACGATGGCCGCCAAGTTTTCTATTTCGGACAACGAATCAGAGCCCTCCGAGGAGGTAGGGGAGTCTGAAACTGGCCAATCATCTAGCATGCAGGAACAGAACATTTTGCTTGACCACAACCTCAATACACCCGAGTTAAGAATGGCAGGTAAGGTTATGGGGAATTTTAAAGGCAGTGAAACACAGGGCACCGATTTGGGAAACTCTGGGGCCTGTCTCACCTTCCTCTCCCCTCATGTAGGTCGGCTCAGGCTGAACTCAGAATCCCACGCCGCCACCGTCACCAGAGATGAGGAGCTTCAGGCCAGGGGGGAAGGCGAGGACGGCATGTCCAGCGATGGGGCTCCTTTTCGGGGTCGGTCCCAGTCAGCTCCCCCTGCCCTCTGGGCGGCCAAGAAATATGGTCGGCAGCTCCGAAGGATGAGTGATGAGTTTGACAGCTTGCTGGACAAAGGGGTGAGAAAGAATGGATGGATGGATGGATGGACACAAAAAAGTGCGAGGAATATTGAGAAGATCTTTTATCTAAGATAAAACGATACATCAAAAGATGTATGGATATGTTATGCAGGAATGAAACCAGTGGTGTGGATGGATGATGTCTGAAGGTAGTGAGGATGGATGTTTTTAGCAGAAAGGAGACGTTGAGGGAGGAGGGATGGAAGGATGACAGATGAAGGAGATGTTTTGGGGGCTATTTAAAAACTGGTGAGAAAGAGGGTGATAGAAGAGGATGACATTTGGAAGGATAGTTAACTAAGAGAACAGTGGGGTAGATCGATTCAACCTTTCAACTCATCTTTGTCCCAAGACTTTGGGCAAGAAACTTTAAAAGCACAAAGCATAACCTGAAGCCCCTGCTAGCAAACAGCCCATATCAATAGTTGAGCCAATAGCTACTGTAGAAAACCTAGTGAAAGTCATGTACAGTACGTTGGAGTTTGACTAAGTTGTGCGCTGCATCGTTCTCAGTGCTGCAGAGAAATCCTGCCTATGCTTGAAGACATACAAAAATACTCCATGGTTTTAGGCTAGATGGCAACTTTTTGCTTGAAGGAAAAGTTAAATAATACCTTAGTTAAAATGTTAAATAATACCTTAGATCAACTTATCATTAAAGGCCCACTCCAGTCATTATTTCTGGCTGGTTCTTTAGAAAAACAAAACAGAAGCAAAGAGTGATTTGAACCAAACACTGCCCCTCTGCACCCCTCTGCACCCCTCTGCACCCCTCTGCACCAGCGCTAATGGTGCAGTTCCCAAAAAGATACAGTAAAGGTGCAGTTCTTTTATTTGACCTGGGTGGTAACTTTACAAACAGCTGTCTCTGTAGCCTCGCCACGTCACAGCATGACACAACATACGCCATGACACCTGGGAAATCATAAGTGGCTGATTTGGCTTGTTAATACATTTGGTAAATCGCTATACACAACATTTTCAAGGAATCTTGTAATGATCTTTTTTTCACATAAACTAAGATGTTCTTCCTTTTATCTGCCTCCATCCCGTGCAGGAGATGAAGAGGGTGAGGAGTGCTGGGACAGCCAGACAGATGCACCACTCGAAGAGCTGGTGGAACTACCTCTTCAGTCACCAGGAAACAGAAGGAGAGAACAACCACCATGACAACCACAGTAACCGCACTGAGTAGGGACCGGGAAGGACTGGTTGGTTGGAAAGGAGGGGTGGAAGGTCGGGGGAAAGGGATGGAGAAAACGATGAGAGAGAGAAGGTAGCCAGCAAAAGAGTGGAGAACAATCTTGACAAGGGGGACTGCACTGTGAAGGGAGGGATGAATGCATAGATGGAGGGAAAAAGAGAGAAATAGTTCCAAACATGAAAGCATGGCTGGGCGGGACAAACACAGCACCTGGTTCACACTGACTGCCCCCTGTTGAATCTCATCCCAAATGTGTTTTGTGGGTTTTTTTACATCGTCGGTGAGCTAAATTTGAACATCTTATATTGTATTTTTTGTCAGCGTCTCATAATGTTAGCTATCTTAATTCTAACTTATTTGGCTGAATACTGTAAAATCAGCAGTAATAACTATTTTAGGCTAACGAGCATGAATAGAGACTGTTAGCAACGCTAGCCAGTTAGCTAAACTCCACGTGTTTCGATGGGTCATGCGTATTTATGGTGACGGAGAAAGAAGGAAAGAGGGAAGGAGGCATGGAGACAACGGAAATGGTGATTTTATCTGTTCACTCACCAAAAGGCAAAGCATGAAAATAACCCATCTATCAACCACTGTAACCGCACTGAGTAAAGAAAGAAAACCAAGGGAAGGACAGCTGAGGGAACAGAGATAAAACTAAGAAGTGGGAGATATGTTTAAAAATACATAAGAGGTATAGAGGATATGAGGGGATTTGTGAGACAGCCGCTCAGCAAAAAGGCCCTCGCAGTATCCGCTGTCTCTCCCGTCAACACTATGCAACATAGAGGGAGAGATAAACGCACTGAATTCTAGATCAAAATGTCTGCTTATCTGAGGCCTCTTTGAAGACTCTGAGAATATGCCCTTCCTTCCTCATTGTCTCATTTAAATCAGAGACATTGTTTATATCCAGGTCATGACTGAATGTCTACCTACTTCAATAACTGGATTGACTGACTAACTGTGCAAGAAACTCAAAACCACTTTGAGGTTTCAATCAGATCAAGGCCACTTGGATCATTCTAGTTTTCAATGTGAATTCAGTCAACTTGGAATAAAGGTAAATAATTTTTAGAGTGGATTATTAGGCTGACTGGATCTTCTATGTTGTGATTGGTTAAAACAGAATGTTGGCTGCGACCAATCAGAGTTTGCTTGCCTCTGAAACCTCTGAAAGTTTGAGCTTTCTAGCAAACAGCTACTTACAGAGGTCACAAAATAGTCTAGGGGCCCTGACCTATGACCCCCCCCCAGGAAGAAAGGGTGAATTTCCTAAGTATTCAAATTGGGCCTTTATCTATCTTCCCATTCAGCTGCCTACAAGCCACCATTTAAATAAGACCGCAAAAAACTATCATCAGTTACTTTGTATCTCTCAAATTTATATGAAAATAGAACAATCTTGTACAAGGACAATCTCTGATAGGGCTGAAATACTATCTTTTGTAAAGTACTGAACTTCAGGGTTAGATTTTAGCAGATACAAATGGAGAATTAAATTAGCAAATATAAAAGCACAAACCAATGTGGATCTGTCTTTTTAAAGCCTTGGATCAGCAACATAACAAAGACAGACTAGAGGCTTTAAAGGTGTAAATATTTTGTTGATATTTTAATGAACAGCAGGGGGGAATAAAGGTAACATGGATTAATCAGAATCCTATATTTTACAACCTAGCAATAGGCAGTGAACAATCCTTGGCTGTTGGGATTAATATGTTGTGAATATTTAAAAGAGCAGGGTGGTGGGGAATGACTTAACTGCTGTATAAGGAGCCAACACATCAGCCTTTGGCCCCATTTACTCAGTGTCCAATGCAAATGGAAGATGGACTGATATTGTGTCTAGATAGAGCACCTAGCCACGTTAAAACACACAGGTAAATACAACCAAGGATTGATAACTGATTCCTCCTAACTACTTTTATAGCTGGTCCATGATAATCAGTGGTCAATCCTGTTATGTGGCATTTAGACCTGTGTGTAAATGTAGCTTGGTGCCCTTTTGTCTGAACTGGCATCTGGGTGGTTGGTGTAAATGGGATCTTATCTATCCAGCCTTCTCAGAGTAGGAGAGCTAATGATCTGGGATCAGATTTGATTCTAAATCTACACTCCTGCTTCAGTGCTTTTATTGAAGCAGTTTGGCTTTTCACACTGTAATAAACAAAAATAAAAGCTACAGATTTAAGATGTTATCCAAGTAGGACTATTTGGTTGGCAACGCTGTACATTCTCCAGCAACATTCAAATGGAGGCAAGTGAGGACAAGTATGGATGAGCCCCAGACGGAAATGAAATGACATTTGATACTAAAGGCCTTTTTAGAAATTTAGAGGCCTTCAAAAATCCAAGCTCATCTTTCCTACTCAGAGACGTTTGATAAATATGATGGCTAGTTGTGACTGTTGTTTAATAACATGTGATTATTGCAGATGACGATGATAGAGTTGTTCTACTTGTGTCTTATTCTCTTCCTCTCGACTTGTAGGGTTGAGTTGCAAGGTGCTCTGGTGCGCAGGTTAACAGGCTGCCTTCAAATGATCTGTAAAACAGGTTTAGTTTTTTTCATCCTTTTGCTCATGCACACAGGCTAAGGACACATTATGAGGATGATCTGATCTGATGTGATCTGAGGAGAGAATTCTCAATAATCTGAAAGACACCCTGACACACAAGTTTACCTTATGTTTGATCACATGCATTATCTCCCCATTATGTAAAAGGAACATGAATTGTTTTAAATGATGAGTTATCCTTTAAATGTCTGTGGTATCCAGTGTGTAGTGCTATATAAGACACATGTTGATAATGGGTTATTATAAAGATGTGTATGTAGACGTGGCTCTGTGCAGGCAGACTAACACCCAGATGAAACAATAGAAACCTTAAGAAAAACATGTGCATGAGAAAATGGATAAAGATGCTTTTCCTTACCTTGGAAATGACATCCAATTGGAATTTAAAGGGTTAAATAATGTCATAACCATCTTCATAAACACGCTGTAACATTGTGATGTGACCAAACGAAGACAGCGATGTCTACGTACCTAACTATCGCCTTAAGATTTATGCTTCAGTACAAGCAGGGACTTAACTTTGGTTGGTGGCTTTGCCGTCACTGACGAAACATTTCAAGAATCCACACTAACATGTTGGTTTGTCAGTCTATGATTCAAGCAGATATGACATTGTTTTGATGATTTAATATGGCCCTATTCCAAATTGTGCAACACTAATGCTTATCGTTAACGTTTTAGAGTCAGTGAGCAGCGTTTCAAACATGAAGGGACGTATCTGAGTGAACACGCCCTACATTAACCTGCCTGGGCACCTGTGGCTTTGCAACCATCCTCGGTATTACTTGAATCTGGAGATGTGTGTGGAGAAACACAAACTTTTAATATTTCCTTTTTTTTGACTCATTTTCATTTTTTAATGACTTTTGTAAATGTATTTTCTCTACTGCTGTGCCACTGCTGATATATCCTGTCGTAAACAATAAAGAATTTTATGAGTGGTTTTAAGGCAAGTGTCTTGTGTAGATTTGTTTTTTTTAAATATACCAGCAGTACTGCAAATATACTTTGTTTATTTCAAGGAAATTCATGGACACTTCTCGGCATAACGACACATTGTTTGTGAAATATATAGTACAAGGACATACTGTTAGAGTCATGGCACGTTAAGTAAAGCAATGTGGACAATAACAGTGGAAAGGGGGAAGGGATACAAGTGAATGAAAAAATACCACTGCTCATTAAGCAACAATGTTCATCTATGTTTCCATAAAATGTTCACAGAGCATAATGGACCGAGGAGCACAATAAACAAGGCAACCCCAAACCTCGCCTCAGTACCGGGAGAAAATGAATGCCAACTGCTGCCCCATGTCTCACTCCCACTTCCAACGTTGCATCCTCACAGTTAGCTACTAGTGTATCGCTGTCAGGACTGAACGGTGGCAGCATTAAATACACACTGCAGAGTACCACGTATTTGGCACACTGGTAGAAACAGTGCTGTGTCATGCCACCTCTGAGGGGTCCCAGCAGTACTTGTGCCCGCAGTCCAAGGCTGACAGTCTGTCCATGTCCGTGTCGCTTAGCGTGAAGTCAAACAGCCTGGCGTTCTCCTCCACCCTTTCTGGACGGGATGACTTGGGGAGCACCGAGACGCCCTGCTGCACCGCCCACCGCAACACAACCTGGAGGAGGAGATGGATCCAACTGGTCACCGTTTCCGACTACGTGTACTGTATGTCAACTGCTGTTTTATTTTACCATCTATCAGGGGAGATGAGCCCTCTTCAGCAGCAGATCAGCCCAGTAATGTGATTATGGCCAATACTCCCTTTTAATAACACATGTAATCCAATTTACATGTGTCACATAGTTATTTCCATTATCTAGAAAGAACTGTGGGGAGTCTGTAGTAAGACACCTTCAGTGCTTTCCAGCGGTGACTGACCTGTACAGTTGTTTTGGTAAATAAACCACTCCAGTGTTTATGCCGGTCTCCACGTCTTGCAAAACACATAGCATGAACAATTTATTTTGAAACCCCAGAAGTGTTGTTTTTGCAAATGTATGTCTGATTTTAATCACTTCTGGGGTCCTAGGTTCTGTGTTTGTGTACCTGTGCAGGCGTACGGCCACAGCCCTTTGCCACCTCCATCACCACAGGGTCTGTGACAAGTTCTCCTTTCCCCAAGGAGGAGTAGGCCTGAAAACAGACACCGTGCTCCTCACAGACACTCCTCAGCTCTGACTGGCATAGCCGTGGATGGAACTCGACCTGGAGCAAGAAAGAGAGAGACAGACACACACAGGTGTATGTATGACAAGAGAGAGTTATCTCACCTCTGGACCGGCTCTTTTAACAGACACTTGCATCCAGATCCTTCGTCTTTCCTCTTCAATATTCATTCATCCATTTATTCATGATTCATTCTATCTATCTATCCACACAACACAAGGTTGCCTCAGTTAATTTCAAAATTCACATTGCTCTCAAAACAATTATATATTTTATTCTCAAGAATGATTTTATAGATTGAATGCAAGTAAAAATATTTGATTTCCACTTTTGAAGAGAATACTCTTGGATTTGGAAGAGAATGTAATTTGGAAGAGAATGTAACCCCATCCTGATTGTCAGGTAATATATCTTTCATGTAATACAAACGGAGGAACCTTAGTGGGGCGATACCTGACCCAGCCATGGAGATGGTTAATGATCCCAGCAACCAATACGAGTGAGACGTGCTCAAAAATCTATCTGTCTATCCATCCATCTATCCTTACTATTATTTTTTCATTAATTCATATATCTTACCTGTAGCACAGCAGGAGGGACCTTACAGCTCTGCATCAGTTCTCTCATATGTGCTGGTGTGTAGTTGGACACTCCTATGGCTCTCAGTCTGCGCTGGGCATGCAGCTCCTCCAGTGCAGTCCAACTTTGAGCTCTGTTCCCTGGGATGACGCAGTAGAATCAGGACCTGCAACATCCTGGTTCCTCAAGTGCATTTACATCATGGAGCAAGAATGTGAGTTGGGGGTAGAAATCAGTGGTTTTGAGGAGGCCTACCAACCCAGCCATGTTATCTGGTGACCATCTCAATTTGCAGGGAACCAATCTTAACAGCAGTGGTTCCATGTCTACTACAATATACAATAAAACTTTATTTCATAATGATATGTTAAAGTAAAAATCCTGTCTGTAGTGGCTTTAAGTACCTCCCAATTTAAACAAGGATTCATCTCCAAGTATGTCAAAAAATGTCAAATATATTTTTACTTAAATTGTACCCATGCAGAAGTGTTTTCTGAGGGATTTTGGGGAACTAAGAAAAATGGACAACGCAAACTAACTTTTCCAGATTTTACAGTCGCCATTTTGCAATTACTCCCATTGTATTTACCCGGGTTGCGTTGGTCAGCCACCACCAGTCCCTGTGTGCCAGGCCAGTGGATGAGGTAGAGGTCGATGTAATCCAGGTCCAACTGTGACAGGCTGTGGAGGGCTCCTTCCATGGCCTTCGCACCCTGATCCTTAGGACCCAGCTTACTAGAGAGAGAACATTGAGAAGAACGTATTGGCGTGCTACAACAGTCTATGATGAGGAGGAGAGACAGATTTGAACCCTGGCAGTACCAACCCTCAATATGGACTGTTATCCTTACCCATGAAATAAAAATGACTGAGCCCTATGGACCATTAGAATGTTTACTTACTTACTGTACTTTTGAGAAAGGCACTTGACCTCAAATTTAGGCCACCTACCTGGTTATGAATACATCCTCTCTGGTAAGTCCATATTTGGGCAACAGTTCCTTCAGGGCTCGGCCCAGGTCAGCTTCATTGCGGTAGACTGCAGCTGTGTCGAAGGCCCGGTAACCTGCTGCCAGTGCGGCATCCGTGGCACAGTGGACATCTTGGGCACCCAACAACCGGTAGGTCCCCAAACCCAGGAGGGGCATCCGATCCCCTGAATTTAGGAGGACTGAGGGATTGGAGGAACAGGAGGAGGAGAAGGAGGACATCTGTATGAGTCTGGAAGGCACCTATTAATTGTTGTTCCTTATTTGGATCCTTTTTAGCTGCTGGCCACCTCTAGTCCATCTACAGAGGAAGAGAGAGATTTAGAGAGTGAGAGAAAGAGACTGGATAGCATTTTTGACTATTACTATTACTAAAAATGTAGTAGTGGCACTAGAATTAGTATTAACAGCTGACAAAGCATGTTTAAGGTAGTATTAGGTATACCCTTTATAGCTTTTGGCACACATATTCATAAATATTTGCAGTCCTAATTATCCATAGTAGCATATAACGTTGTTTACTTGGTTTTGATTTTCCTGCTAGTCTGAAAATCCTACATGTGCACACATGAACATATTAACACATGAACATATTAACACATTAACACGTTAACACATTAACACATGAACATATTAACACATTAGCACATTAACACGTTAACACATGAACATGAACATATTAACACATGAACATATTAACACATTAACACATGAACATATTAACACATTAACACATGAACATATATACACATTAACACGTACATACT
>OMKK01083898.1:15556-35012 GCA_900302305.1 Polymixia japonica | reverse complement strand
TCAAATTGCCTGCAGAAAAGGTATTCTGGCTTGTAATGTCACCAAGCAGTCTTATCCAGTAGTGTTGGTTTATTTTGGGAGATTAACCCATAATTGTCATGCACAGCAGACCATTGATTTAGCTCATTTAATAATTGCAGAATAATGCCAAGAAAAGAATGAACAAGAAAAGAAAAAGAAAGAGAGCTACAGCAGGCAGGCCGGGGGAGCAGCTCCCTGCTCTCCTGGATTAACTACACAAAATGGTTGGAGATTCTAAATCAGGCATGAAGCTAGCTATATATTATTTTGTACCAACCTTATACATTATTTCTGTTACAACACTTGCAGTAATCTTGTATTTACCTTAATAGGCTATTAATAGGTCCCACGTGCCCTTTTTTTCACTTGAGCACCTGCCCCCCAAAATGTCTGTGCACGCCACTGTTGCGTAACCCACTTCTAAATCCCCTCTGGTGCATCTTCGTTATACATTGTTTGAGGGAACTATAACTATAACTATAACTATAACGTTAGCTAACTGGACGCAACAGTCGCTAATGCTAACGGAGCACCTCAGGGATTTAACATGTTATTCGTATAATTTTGACAATCTAACCGGTGACAACACAATGTTAAGGTTGTAAGGATTGTGACTGTTGGTAGTTGTTGTTGATTATGTCTAAATATGCAGAGTTGTAATTCTATGGGACCTTCATTGCTGATCCTTCCCATCCTGGGCAACACCTCTTTCAGAGACTTCCCTCAGGCAAAAGGCTCCGGTCTATCAAGACCAAAACCTCACACCACCTGAACAGTTTTTTCAGAACACCACAGGTACATCAGAGGAGAGACACGCTGACTACAGATCTGTTTTATAATACAGGTAGTGCTGGAGAGGAGAGACACACTGACCACAGATCTGTTTTATAACACAGGTAGTGCTGGAGAGGAGAGACACACTGACTACAGATCTGTTTTATAATACAGGTAGTGCTGGAGAGGAGAGGTTATGGGTTTAAGACAGTCTCATTAGTATTCAAATGATGATATACAAGTGGTAAATTAGAGGCACAGATACAGATTTACAGATACAAATCACTCTGCATTTATTTCTGCATTGTGTTTTACGAGTTACATACCTTGACATTTGTTTGTGAATACTAATGAGACTGTTTTAAAAGTTTCATATTAGCCTCTTAACGCATCATAATTAGACTCGTTTTTGATTGGCTTCCCACACTACAAAATATATTTAATTCTCTCCAAGTCTGCAGCAGAACTGCATTGGCCTTCTGGGATGCTTCCACATATCTGTTTTGCATTGGCTGTTACTGTCAGCCAATCAAATTGTTCTGCATGTGAGATCATTCAATAAATGCCATATTATCTAAATTATATCTATTAGAACCTGAAAACAATTAGAATACATTAGATTGCACTTTAATAATGCGCTTGAGGAAATTATAACAGCTAAGAATGCAATGCAGTCACTTTAAACCATCTGCTGGTCAGTGTCTTAACATTCCCTTCGGTGCCCAGATGGTGGAGCAGTGAACCTAATTCCTCTCCTTTGGAACCGCATGTCTGTACACACTGCAAAAAATGCCCTTCTTAACAAGTTATTGAGGTTCATATTCAGTCTTAAAATTGTAATTTGTAAAACCTAATAAAAATACTGGGTTGATGGGATGAGATTAACCAACCTGTTGACAATCCAGTTGTGTTTGTTTCACAACTTTTCCAGAAACGAATGTTAGAATGTAAAAAAGACACAATAGGGCTGTTAATTTCTAGATGTATTAAGAAAATGACGCTTCAAAAAATGTGAAATTAAAAATTAATAAAGATTTTTCAAACTTTTTAAAAGAAAAATAAGATTTCAAGACAAGATTGTGGATGAATGCACGGCTTCAGGGTGGCCTAGGGGTTAGGAGAGATCCCCTCCAGGGTCTGTCTTATATCTCTCTTTTAATTTGTTCTTATTTACACATTTATATTTGTTTTAGACCTTCACATTATAAGAGCTGTACAATTATGAAAATATATAAGAGTGTATACAATATAGCTATGTGAAGTCAGTACTTCAGTAAAATGCATCAGGTTTCTCACGCTCAAGATTTGCAATTTCAAAACATGATTTGATAAGTGCTATAGATTTAGACATAAAATGAACTTAAATCAGATTAAATGTAACATACTATGATACTGAATGTGAACCTGGACCACACAATCAGTCACTTTATATATGTTAAAGATACTATATGTAGTTTTATGCTTTTAACAGATAATAACAACATGTCTGGTGACTACATAGTGTAATGATCATGGGAGAATGAAGAAATCATTCAGATCAGTTTCCTAGAAGCCTCGTAGCTTTAATGATGAAAACAGCATCATATTAAGCAACTAAACTGCAGCAGACTTGAGTCAAATGATAGTTTCAAGTAGGCTACCAGATGGGTAAGATTTACCATATAAGAACAATTCAGATAATATCTGGTAAACTGTTCATTAAAAAAAATGTAACTATTATGACTTTCATATATTTTCTGTGACGCTGCCACTGATTATTCTGTCCTGTGTGACAAACCCCACCCGTCTGTACAAAGAGATAAAACACATTTGTGACACTCTGTCTGGGGTTTGGATAGAAGGGAGATGCAGTAAATCCTAGTCCTAGTATTGTGTTTTGTATACAGCTCTGTCCAATCAATGTAGGCTATGTTGGACCGTGCTGCTTGTGCTGCTGTGTGCTTATCTTTCACTGCAAACTCGCGCATCAATATATTCTAAGCACATGCAGGCTATTTATGATCACAGTGGAGCACACTCTCCTGTGATAAACACCTCGGTGGAGTTTGGCTCTCAGGTGCAACACATACTGAATTTCATTTTTGCTGGCACCTCCTTCCCTTTAACTAGCTCCTAGACACCACATGGGTTTTCTACAAAAAACTCAAAGGGTAAAAATCTGGTTGAAGCCTGGGGAACCTCCTGTACTGGGAATAACAGAGGGTCTAACAATTTACCCCAATTATGGCTGACCTTGTGCACAAACGTACAACTCGTATTCTTTAGATTCTTATTAAATCTCTTTCAGGATTCTGACTCGGAAGATTACATGAAACGGTTGCCTGTACAACACTTTGAAGAGATGTTGCAACAATGGCACGGCTTCGGGTGTGTTGTGTAATCCACAAGGCGAACACCAAGCACTGCCCCCCGTGTGCTGTGGTCTAATGGCCCAATGATTTCCACGGCAGTTCTCACAAGTGTCACTCTGTCTGGGTTTTGGGTGGAAGGACAGAGGCCTGATGCAGTGCTGACACACAGAGTTTTATTAAAAGAGTTTTAAAGTCACAGAGTCTGCACGGGACAGTGCACAAACTAAATTGTTGTTTACCGTCTCTGTCCAGGTGTGTGTGTGTGTGTGCGTGGGAGTGTGTGTGTGGGCGTGTGTATGTGTGCGTGTGTGTATTCAGTCGTGACCCAGCCTCACTACAAGAGTGAAACACACTGTGTTCAGACTGCATGTAAATATGTCATAACTAGACCAGGAAACAGTAGCCAAACCATACCCGACTAATACAATATTATTCTATCTCTGGTATTTGTAAATACTATCTGACCCCGTTGTGATGTACAGTATTCTTGTGCAAGCTTATATCCCCTACAGAATAATGTATAGACAGAACCATCCTCCTTGTTAGTATGCATAACAGAGCTAAGACGAAACAAGGAAGTGTGTAGTTTATAAATAGTTCCCCTGCCTGCGAACTGTGTTGAAAAGAGGAAAGTCAGTATATGTGCGAGTAATGTGCTTTATCTCAAGCACCCGGTGAAGCCACGTTCTGCCACTGTGATCCTCTAACCAGTTGAGTCCCTCCTCAGTTGCAGAGGCTGTCTCTACAGCTCCTTACAGGCTTATCTCCAGTCCAGTGGCGCCTGACGGCACAGTCTCCCTGCAGTCCACAGAGGTATTTCCTCTGCGAAAGGCCACACAGACGGTAAGAACAGATCTGCAGCCATGATGCTTCACGTCTACCTTCCTAAACCTCTTTTTCTTTGGTTGATATTCACAACTACCAGTCATTCTAACCACTTTCCCGTTCACAGCCCCGGCACATCTATTTTGAACTCGCACATCCTTGCATGTTGGGACCTGTTGATAGGAATATCTTAGCTGGTTATACAGTAGTTGTTATCATTGTAACGGTATTTCTTCCGTGATTGTTTTATTATGTTAGAAAGAAGACGCATACACATCTGTCTTCCTGATACTGCACATACAATACAAGTCAAACTGTTTCCATAAATGGGAGTTGTCTTTTAATTCTTTGTTAGTTTGCTACGTATACAGTCACACATTCCATTATCAGGCTCGGACTTGCTGTCCAGGCACTTCCTGAAACAAGGAGCTGGATCTGCCCTGCCTTCTAAGTGTCCATTTGTAAACACAGAAACTTAGCCTGAGAACTGTTGGCTAAAATGAGACAGTAACCAGCGTATGAGACTCAAGACACCTAGAATGGCTTTTGCTTAGTTTTGCAATCGAAGAGTGCGAGTCATACTGTTGACACCTGCGTGTACTGCGTGGGAAGACGACTAGAGGGCCGGACATTCAAAGATGAAAGAGGATACTTAGACTCACACTTCTGATGCAACAGTCCTGCAACACTTATATTCGTGCAATTTCAACAGCTAATATCCACGAACAGCCCTGTGTTCTGGTGCACTGAAGCAAGGCACTGACATTACCTGTAAATTCAGATAAATAACATGGTGAAATAAAGATGTAAAATTATAATGTCTTGGTGTTCATTAAAGCATTATTACAGTTTCGACTAAAACTCCATTATCTAATTTCTTTGGATGCTTTTAAATCTATTTTTGAAAGACCTGGATACAGAATTGTTGGGTGTCGGCGCTTAAACTGATATTTTTAGATGCGTGTCTTGTACTGCATTTTGTCCTTTAGGAAGTTATATATCATAATATTGTCTGTTTCTCGTTTTGTGTCTGTTTAGAACAACTTTTTTAATCTCAATGGGACGTATCCTGGTTAAATAAAGGCTAACCTCTGCAGAGTCTGGCTGGAAAACAACCAACCACCACCTAGTGGGCTGTTCCCCTTCAGCAGGGTGTCTTCTCTCTGTTCCCCACTTCAGAAACTATGGGAACTTCTATCCCGAGCAAGATGTGAAGCTGTCACTGCTAAAATACGTCTTGTTGTGACAGAGTTGACTTGTTATGATGGACATTTTTGCAGTGTAATCTGTGGCTGATGACTGAAGTGACATTCAGTAGTTTTTAGGAAAGTACTGTTTTAGTTTTGGGTTTTTACCAGTGAACGTTAACACTGGCTTTGTTTTCCTTGTAGATCAATAAACATCAAGATGAAGAAACGAGATACACCCCTGTTGAAGCAGCAGTCTACGCCTTGCTTGGGGAAAGGTGAGATAGTACATAAACACACACACACACACACACACACTGGGGTCCAGCAATGATGACAAGTTCAAGCAACTAACTTCAACTCTGCTTTCCACTCATAAAAGATCTATTTAAGCCGGGACACACCTGGCATCTGGTGACTCTCTGCCATGAAGTGCTACACTGGCCATGTTCATATTTGTCATTGAAATAGAAGCAAAGCACAATGACTGAGAGTGAAAAGCAACTTTATACGGGAGTAGTAGTAGTAGTCAAAATGAGTTGTACTTGTATTATAAGATTTGCACGGTTGTAACATGACTTGCAAACTAACACAAATGCACACATGTCTAATCCAGAAAGCTCAAAAACAAAATGTCTGTCTGTGTGACACATTTTGCAAACTTGTGATGTATGTTGTTGTCATAAACAGCTATTTGCAAGTTTTGCAAAAACTACATTTTGCAAACAAATGAGCTGTTTTCACTATTTCCGTTTGCAAGTCATTTTGACTGTGTCCTACCAAGAAAATCACCTCACAAGCTCATACTTGTATTATAAGATGTGTAAGTTTGTAACATGACTTGCAAACATGTGATACATTTTGTATTTGTGAAGAACTATTTGCAAATATCTCATTTTGCAAATTTTTGAACATATTTGTGAACAAATGCATTTAAAGTTTGCATTTAATTTGCATTTAAAATGTTCAAGCTTCTGCAGGAGAGAACTGTCAAAATTGCTGTAAATGTGTTCAATGTATCACAAAAGGAATTCGTGATTATAGCTCACAACCTTAAATAACATCAAATGCATTTGTTTACAAAATGTATTTTACACATTTGCAAATATCTGGTTACGACAACAAAATACATCACAAGTTTGCAAATTGTGTCACACAGACACGCATTTTGCTTTTCAGCTGTACGGATTAGACTACACTATTACAACTGTTCTGTTACAACTTGTGTGTCAACTTGTGTTACAACCTTGCAAATCTTGTAATACAAGTACAACTCATTTTGAATTCAAATTTACGTGTATGGCATGCAGCACAAATCTTATGTGCAGCCATTTTAAAGGTCAGTAAGATCATGAATCATGATGAAATACACCAACAAACCAAAACAAGAAGCACAGTGTTCCAGCTTGTGCAGGCTGAGGGGAGGAGCTACGTGTTGATGGACAGGCTGAGGGGAGGAGCTGTTCTGTCTAAGCAAAACAAAGACCAGGAAGTAGAGAGAAACAGTGCCAAAACAGAGAGAGAGGGGAAGACCATCATCATTATACTATGTGCTGGAAATGGCTGAGATTTACTGGGGGGACTCTACAGTAGCAGAGGGGTCCAGGGGCATCAGAGGTGTTTCTTTTTTTTATTTGAACAACTAAATGCATCATTATTGACAGAATTTCAGACAGAATTGTCAACTCATTACACTCCATTTCCATCTTCAGTCTGACATTGCCTCCAGTAGACAGACAGACAGACAGACAGACGGACGGACGGACGGACAGATCGATAGATAGATAGATAGATAGATAGATAGATAGATAGATAGATAGATAGATAGATAGATGGATAGATGGATATATAGATAGATAAATGTTGCATCATAATGCTTTAGTGTGTGAACCACACACAGTTGGTTGCACACATTTTGAAAGATTAGCTGCAGCACAATGTGAGATTCTACAGTTGCCTAACATTAGTAACCAGAGACTTCTCAAGATGTGCAATGGAGAAGCAACCTAACAAC
This sequence comes from Polymixia japonica, assembly GCA_900302305.1. Lineage (NCBI taxonomy): Eukaryota > Metazoa > Chordata > Actinopteri > Polymixiiformes > Polymixiidae > Polymixia > Polymixia japonica. The sequence continues at coordinate 27,840 of OMKK01083898.1, read as the reverse complement.
AGACCAGACCATGACTAGCCCAGACCAGACCAGACCAGACCAGACCAGACCAGACCAGACCATGACTAGCCCAGACCAGACCAGACCAGACCAGACCAGACCAGACCAGACCAGACCAGACCAGACCATGACTAGCCCAGACCAGACCAGACCAAACCAGACCAGACCATGACTAGCCCAGACCAGACCAGACCAGACCATGACTAGCCCAGACCATGACTAGCCCAGACCAGACCATGACTAGCCCAGACCAGACCAGACCATGACTAGCCCAGACCAGACCAGACCATGACTAGCCCAGACCATGACTAGCCCCAGCCAGGGATGGGGTCAAAGATGACCATGTATTTAAGATATTATAAAGTCTTCAACTCCCCTGTTAAGACTGTCTAGAGGGCCAGAGTATATCCAGGGTATATCCAGGGTGTATCCAGGGTGTATCCAGGGTGTATCCAGCATATCCAGGGTATATCCTTCCCTTGTAAATGACCCATTACAGAGAAAGTAAGTCTGCTGTCTCATCCATATGCTAGAAGCCAGTTGTGACATACCAGTTTAGATTAGCAAGCCCTGTCTCCATGACGCTCGCAACACCCAAAAATAGAGCGGGACACTCAAGACAGCAACAACCAGCAGCTGCAACAGGCACAGTACCAGATAAACAGCAGCGCAAAGCCTGACACAAGCAGTTGAGATGAAAAACCACAGACGAGACACATCGTAGATGCAAAGACAACAAGAAAGAGACAGCACACTTGTGAAGAGTCTTGAGTTATCAGCAACGCAGAGTTTTGGCTGAGACTCAACATTTAGCGGCAGACATAGCAGGGACAATAGTGGACACAACAAAGATCCAGGGAGTCTGAAAGGCAGACCCAAAGGTCTATATATCAAAGCTGTGTTTGAGAGAGAGTCCAAACAAGATTCACTCAGGTTCACAACAGAGACTGACCAGTTCACTACTTGGAGAGAGCCAGACATGGCCCAGATCGTTGCAGAAGGTAAGAGACAGATAGAGCTAATCTCTGCTGAGTATACAGCTGCTTCACGACACCGGGGCGTTGAATAATGGTACAAGTACGAGTAACTCTGAGGATCAATGAATGCCTCGGGCCTGGGTCACAAAGTCAGACTGCGATGGACAGGTAATTTCCTGAGCCCATAAAAGATCTAAATATTGTTAATTATAGACAAAAGCCAAAGCTAAAATAGGGGAGGTATTTCAAAGATACCGTTAACATCTTATTCTTTTCTGGAATGTTACGTGAAGGTTTAACCTTCCTACACAAGCATAAAAACAGTCTAATAAATCAGATTTTATTGCACATGTTAAAAACCCTCCAAATATACCCTGACTGTCTGGTGTAGGTCAAGTTTCCATTGACAGGATGTGGGTCGAGGGTCCCGACCACAGGCGTGCTCAGCTGTTTCAGTATAGGGAGAGCATGGAGAATGGGAAGGCTTTCCAGGAATGCAGGCGTCCTACAGGCACTCGAACGGGCTGAACGTTTTCCCAACACGAGGCCAAATGTTTAGGGTGTCATCTGTAAAGGCGCCTGCATTGTTGTCAGTTCCCAGATGGATAGAGAGGCATGTCAGCATTTGATAGAGGGAGGAGGCAACCGCAAAGAGGTTTGCCGCTTCAGACAGTGGGGCTGAATGTCCCGGTCCTGTGCTTGTTGATTGACACCGTTACACGAGGACTGGTTCTGGAACCAGCTGAGTGACCCACAGATGCGGCTCTTACGCTAATATTATTAGCAACAGTGGCAAGGGGATCAAATACTCCAGCACTGATGGGACGTTGTTGGCTAACAACAAATGTTCTCACACCTAAAGGCTTAGTCAGGCAAGTAAATATAGTGTGAAAGCTGTCAGAGACCTCTTCTGTCCTCTTACATGGAGTTTGATCAAAACATACCAAGAATGTTTGCTGAATCTAGGACTGGACTCAAAATATGAGTCATTTTGAATTAACAATTTTGAATGTTTCCCATCAGAGGTCTTGGGAACCAAAAGTAATGGTATGCAAAGAAAACAAACTGTGACCGTAATGACGGTGGGTCAGAGATGCCCTGTCCTTTTACAGTAAAACCAGAGGAACTTTCTTTACCAGTTAGAAAATAGCATCAGATTTTCTCAGGAACTACTAAAAATGGATGAAAATAATAAAATCTCAGTGAAAATACAAATCTGCTTGTTAGGCCGTGAGCCAGAGAACATATGAAAATGGTGTCAAATGATGTCATCAACCGCATATTTCAGAAACCGGGTCAAATTCACTCAGATTCCTACTTTGTTTTTTCCCTCAAATGGACGTTTTGTTAATTTCACTGAACATTTTTCGTGAATAAATAGGCAAACAACACAAGCTGACAATGTTAGTTCTTGTCAAGTTGTTGGTTTTGTTTGAAGTTGCACACCTCCCTCAGAGTACAGTCTCTGACGTTGTTGCTACGCGCGGCGGGGGTGAGGGGTCACGGTTTCAGCCAGACCGGTGATTAGTTGTGTTTACTGTAACTTAGATGAGACGAAGGCCGCACGCGCAGTACTGAAACACAAGTCTGCCACTGAGGACATGTTTACTGCTGTGATTTAGGCTGAGGCACAACAAACGTACCCAACCCTCTTGACTTCCCCAACCCCCACCCCTACTTAAAACCAGTAGGTCTCATGTTTATCTTGCTGGAATTCCTATTTGCTGCCACCGGTAAGATCATATTTTTCTGTCACTAACCACAGTGATATTTCATAAGAGTTAGGCACCTCTTCACATCTCATCATTCGATGACAAGATACATAGTATCTGTTACATAGTAGCTATCATCTCCTTGGGGGCGACAGGGTGACCTAGGGGTAGAAAGGTCGTCCCCCCAACCAGAAGGTCCTGGGTTTGATCCCCCTGTGTGGTCTTACCTGTCCAAGATACTGAACCACCTGATTTGGAGGAATGTTCCTCACTCATTGTAAGTCTCTCTGGATAAGAGCGTCAAATAAATGCCATTGTAATTGTAATTGTCCTTATCCAGGTAACAGAACATAGGCCTGTTTGGATGTTGTATTAGCTAAATGAAAAAGTTACTTACGTAACTACTAGTTCTGACTGAGTAATCATTTAGGCTTTACTGTGGAATTACTCACATAAGATGTAATGTGAAGTAGTAGAGCATCCGAACGACAACCGAACCCATACCGTTTGGTCTCATAATCAACTTTTTGATTTGATTTTAATGAATTTCTTACAGATTATCAAAGGAATGGGCTATTAATCTGATTTGAACTTGAACATTGATTTTTCGTCAAACTCTAAGCCCCACCCCTTGACAGTTTTATTACCCCCTAAGCCCCACCCCTAACTCCACACCTTGACAGTTTTATTACTCCCCTAAGCCCCGCCCCCTGACACACGCCCCATGTGACCCGCGCCCCACGTACGCAGTCACATGATCCATACGCCATAATGACCTCGTGCGCGTGCACGTTCGCCGGTGTTAACCCGTCCCTCTCCCCTCAGAGATGCCTCGGCAGTTCCCCAAAATCTCGCTGAGCGAGGTGGATGAGAAGGTGCGGCTGCTAGCAGAGAAGGTATACGCCTCGGCCCTGAAGGAGGAGGACTCCAAGGATGTCCTGGCCTTGTTTACCGTGCCTGAAGACTGTCCCATCGGCCTCCACGAGGACAGGGAGCGGGAGATGCAGAAGGAGCTGGCAGAGCTGCAGTCAGAGGAGACTGCCAAGAGGTGCAGCCCTTTCCTCTAGTAGAAATCATTGAAGTATGCGAAGGGTCACAGGTTCGATGCCGTGCAGCAGCAGCCAATCTGTCCATCCCTGTGGTAGTGTCCTTGAGCAAGACACTCAAACACTGTTAAGAAAATGATGAAAAAATATTTAATTTTTTAGGCAGTTAGGTAGACAAGATAGTTTTAGTTCAGTTTTAGTCTTTTCACAAAGTCCCATTTTTAGTTTTATTTCAGTTAACGAAAAAGTTTCTTGTGTGTTTTTAACAAAGGTTTTAGTTTTAATTTACGATAATAACTTTGCATTGTGCAATTTCAAAAATACATGAGCATCAACAAGAAAACAAGCCACTCCTAATAACAGACCTATTTTCAGGTATGTGTTTTTTGTCTCAACAACAAGGTTATGTTTGTTCCTTCTTGTGTGTCTTCAGGAAGAAGAGTTTTAAGATGAAGCGGTCCCAGTCTGTCTCGTTGCAGTTGCCTGTTTGCGGTGACTGGGTTCTGCATGGGGCCTCCCCTCTGCTCTCCCCCGTCACACCAGAACCTCCTCTACCAGAGAACTTACCAGAATTTCAGAGGGTCACTATCAGCGGAGATTACTGTGCAGGGGCAAGTGGAAAAAACTATTCCAGGATGTAGCTGTTAAATTTTGCCCAACATCTGAAAATCAACATCTGCTTTGTGGTACTAACAGCCCTCTAAAGGTTGATAATATGCACTTTTCCAGATCACAGTAGAGGACTATGAGCAGGCTGCCCAGAGTCTGCTGAAGGCTCTGTTCATCAGAGAGAAGTACTCCAGGCTGGCCTACCACCGCTTCCCCAGGACCATAGCCTACTTCCTCCGCAGCGCTGAGAACCAGGACTGGAAGGAGGAGGATGAGGTCTTGCCAGGTATCAGGCATATGGGCGTATTTTGTACCAAAAAAAATTGCTTTTATCTGGGATTGTTTTATTGTCTGTAAAGAACTTTGTAACTCTGTCTGTCATCCAGCTTTTACACCAAAAAGACAAAACTAAAGCATGAGTTCTTGTTCAAATGAGTGTCATTTTTTAAATAACTTCTGAACAAAAGTATTTACATTTAGGGTTTAATGTTTTTTAAAATTAATTTGTTATTATATATTTGGTTTATTCCTGTTCTATTTGCCTGTTTTCTTCTGTTTTAACCTTGTTATTATATGTAATACATGTCTGGCATTTTTACTGTTAATCTTCTTGGCTTTTAGTTTTGACTGTTTTATTGTTTTAAAATAACTCTATAATTATAGAATTACTATTTAATTTGTAAATTGTTTGTTTGGTTATCTACTCTCATCATCTGTAGACATCTGCCCATGCCCTTGTGAGGGGGAGGACCCATACTCCATGGAGGGCATTCCAGAGGACCTTCACTACGAGCTGCAGATGAAGGATGGTATAGTGCATGTCTACGACAACGCCGAGGCCCTGAAACAACAGCTGCCCCACAGCCTTCCTTACCCCGACCTCGAGACCTTTGCCATTGACATGAGCCATGTGCTCGCCATGATCGCCGATGGCCCGACGTGAGAAAGCATAATTAATTGTATACTGTTAAAGTGGCAATCTCGAAGATCTCCGAAGATTTTAATTTAAATGAATGTCTGTTAAGTCACTATCTATCTATAATGAGGTAACACGATGGTGATTGAGTCTATGGCCTCACTGATGAAAGTCCTTGTATTTGCAGTATTATGAGTATTAAGAACCGGGTGTCTGTGGCGACTTCCCCTCCATGCATTCAGATTAGCGTTAGTGACGCGTTTTGAAAACGCCGTTTTCCCTTTGAAGTGAGGTCCAATTACACACCTGCAATTACCGCTTTTCACCACAGGTGCCGCCAAAGAGAATGAAACGGAGATCTTCAAGATTGCCACTTTAACCTCTCTTTTCACAGATTAAGTGATTAATTGATATCAGATTAAGTAGGATTGTGACTGGAAGGGTGTCTACTGTTGGTGTGCCTTTGAGCATGGCACTAATACTCCAGGTGAACCAGCAGCCCAGTGAAAGCCTCGCCCTGATTAACAAACAAAATGACTTCGATACGTTCCCTGTTAGAATGTGTTATGATGAACTCACTTTGTGTTTTCCTACAGGAAAACCTACTGTCACAGACGGCTGAATTTCTTGGCCTCTAAGTTCTACCTCCATGAGATGTTGAATGAAATGGCCGAGCTAAAAGAGTTGAAAAGCGTTCCACACAGAGACTTCTACAATGTCAGAAAGGTGGGTTTGGACTATCTTCCGAAGTAGAGATTTACCACATTAGTAAAACTAACAATAACTTCGTATTTGATTGTGGTTATACTATACTATAAGTGTATATTAGGAACACGTTCTTTCCATGAAAGTGCTGCTCTCCTTAAAGGAGTACACCACCTTTTTGGGAAATTCTCCCTTTGGACAACTTACCTGTTATGTGACAAGAACACAGACACTAAAATCTTCCATCTATCTCTGGTGCCCAGTAGTAACACGTTAGCACACATCGTATTAAAGTGGCAATCTCCAAGATCTCCCGTTGCGTTGTCTTTGGCGGCACCTGTGGTGAAAAGCGGTAATTGCAGGTGTGTAATTGGACCTCACTTCAAAGGGAAAACGCGTCACTAACGCTAATTTGAATGCGTGGCGGGGAAGTCACCACAGACACCCGGTTCTTAATACTCATAATACTGCAAATACAATGACTTTCATCAGTGGACCATAGACTCTATCACCATTGTGTTACCTCATTCGGAAATAGATAGTGACTTAACAGACATTTATTTAAATTAAAATCTTCAGAGATCTTCGAGATTGACACTTTAAGTAAATGTACATGATTAGCTGAGCTGTAAAGCTAGTGTTCTGTGCACAAAACCAGTAAGTTGTCCAAAGGGCAAATTTTCCTAACAACCGCTCAGTATTATCAATAACAATGATTCTTGTTAAATTAGCTGATGATTGTTTGGTAACTTGTGCACGATAAGTGAACAAAATATTAGGAACATCTGTTCTTTCTGTGAAAAACTGAATCCAGTTGAGCACACTGATCCCTTATTGATTTCATTTATAAAATCCCCATAAGTCAATACAGAAGAGACGTAGGATATTTAAGCCTTGAGACAAGTGAGACATAGATTTTTCTTTAACACGTTGTCAGGAAGGGTTTTTCTAACATTTGCCCACTTTGTCTATTATTTTCCACTTAGCGTATACTATAGCTCACGGTTGTGTCTTGTCCGAGTACGCAGTGCACACTGACATCGTGTTTGTCTCATCCCAGGTGGACACACACATCCACGCAGCTGCCTGCATGAACCAGAAACATCTGCTGAAATTTATCCAGACCACGTACAAGACGGAGGCGGACCGCGTGGTCCTGGAGAAGGCCGGTCAGAAGGTCACCCTCAAGCAGGTGTTCGACAACCTCACCATGGACCCCTACGACCTCACGGTGGACTCGCTGGACGTCCACGCTGTAAGAACACAACCTCACTCCCGTCACCGCGTTCATCCAACGCGTCCTAACGTTCCGATAACACTTCCACCTCGTTGGTGCGATCTGTGTCTTTAATTAGGTTGAGGTCACGTAATATCTCTAGAAATACACGTTTTTTTTTAATGAGAAGAGCTGTTGACTTTATCCATTTTGTGTCCCTACATTGAATATTCATTTTGTGTTTTAAATTAATAATTGCATAATGAATTTATGTCTCTGCCAACAAATAAGTTTGTAGTTTGCACAAACCTGAAGCACATGTTGCACCAACCTGCAATTGTTGACATAAGGATGCAATTATTGGTGTTCATGCATTTCATTTGGCGTTATGTAATTTGTTTGGACTTCATGCAAAGTTTTCTGCCTCTGTAATCTGAATATAATGAATAAAATCATTTTGCTGGAATGGAAATGCAGTTTGTCGGTAGACGACATTCACCCTCTCTCACGAATTATTCTCTCAGGGAAGACAAACATTTCATCGATTTGACAAGTTCAACTCCAAATACAACCCAGTGGGAGCCAGTGAACTCAGAGAGATTTACTTGAAAACAGACAACTACATCAAAGGGGATTACTTTGCACGCATCGTCAAGGTATAGTACCACTCAAAGCACAAATACTGCCCTTTTTAAATCCGTGGCCTGACAGAACAAGCTCACACACACTGTACTTATTAAGCATTTTGCCTTTCCATTTAGTATATAAATGGAATATATGTTGAAGGTATATATACACATATATATTAAAAGAGGATATAGTTTTTGCTACCATACTTATACAGTAAATCATGACCATGTGATCGGTCAGATGTTTGTTTGGTCTATTTGATTGTCAAAGCACTTTGTTCAATGTTTTCCTATTGTTATTATTTTGTATCTTTAAGGTTTCCTTACAGTAACATTTGATCTTGTTGCTATGAATAAACCTTAAAGTTATGTAAGAAATGAAGCCTGTCAGTGTACAACCAGGGACTTTAATCTCTGTGTCAACGCGGATGTTCTGTTGTATCTATTTATCGTGGAACATCAACAACATCCTGTGATCATCCTGTTGTCTGTGGCAGGAAGTGGCTCATGAGCTGGAGGAGAGCAAGTATCAACACGCTGAGCCCCGGCTGTCCATCTATGGCCGCTCCCCTGAAGAGTGGGAGAACCTGGCTTCCTGGTTCATCCAGCATAAAGTCCACTCCCCTAACATGCGCTGGATGATCCAAGTTCCCAGGATCTAGTAAGTCCTAACAGAAAGCTTATTAAATGTTAGTGATAACTTTTGTTGCAAAAGTAGATCACCATTTGAAAAGATGTGACACTTTAACAGACTTAGCTCTTGTATAAAAGCTAAGCACATTATGGATCACTAATGAACTTGCCTTGAACACCTTTGCTTACTAAACAGTTATATTTTTCCAGTGAAAACTATCTGTGGTTTTTAAGTATTTTAAGATGAATTTCAGGCACCTAAACATCTCCAAAATGGTTGTAGCCTATAGTATTAAACCTTTTGTGTGAACTCAGTGACATTTTGACTCCTGACCCACAAGAAATACTGAATGGAACAATTCTAAATCAATATTGTCACAAGTTTGGCCCACTTGAATCTATTGACTCACAGCTCCTGTTTGCTCATACCAGAAGTGGGCGTTCGTAGCTCACAAAGCGAGACAGGAGAAGTTCCTAAGATAAGGGTGACATGATAGCTCAACATTAATCAACATGCTGCGCTAAATTAGCAAGAAAATGTGCAACGTCCAAGTTGTCTGTTGGAAGGAAGTGAAGTAACACAATCCCTTTGTCTTGCAGCGACATTTTCAAGTCAAGAAAGTTAATACCAAACTTTGCCAAAATGCTGGAGAACATTTTCCTCCCTCTCTTTGAGGCCACGGTCAATCCACAGAAGAATAAAGAGATACATGTATTTTTGAAATATGTAAGTACTGCTTTGGAATCAAATGAGAGAGATGAAATGAAGAGAGCAGCTTGTTACATCTACATCCTTGAATAATCACTGGTGATGAGTTTCAAAACTGCAGAGGTCTGCAAAGGTCAACCAACCTATCAGAGAACTCACTGGATAAAACTACTGACATACCAGCCGTTAACATCTGAGCAAGCGTTTTACAGAGACGGCCTACATAGTGTGGAAGTAAATATAGTATTTACTTTAGTATTTATTTGTTAGAAAATATCAAATACAATGTTTGTCTGTGAAACGTTCTGTAACGTAGAGAATATAGTGTTAGTTTTAGCCACATGAAAAAAATCTCCCATCAGGGTTACATTTAACGCTGCAGTGAGATGTTGTCTTCCACAACAGCACCAGAGATAGTTACAGCAGGTCCTGTGCGTTGATAAATGAACATTCACAGGTGTGTTTTTATTTGTGGTTTGATAAAGTCTGACAAGATCCTCTTCTGTCATTGTAGTTGACAGGTTTCGACAGCGTGGACGACGAGTCCAAACACAGCGACCACATGTTTTCCTACAAGAGTCCGAAGCCGGAGGAGTGGACCGCGGACGATAACCCTCCCTACAGTTACTACCTCTTCCACATGTACGCCAACATCATGGTCCTCAACAACCTGCGCAAGTATGTTCTCTGTGACCTCATAATTCCCAGATGTTCTTACTGTACAGTATTTAATACCGTTCTAGTCCAGGGTGACCAGATCAAAGAGTATGTTTGTGTGGGACAATGTGGGACATTTGAATCAATCAATTTAATAACCAAATACAATATGGTATGCTGTCTTTAGAATATGAATGCCACCTCTACCTGAGGTTCAAAGTTACAGGGCTGGCAGTAGCCTGAAGGTGAGAGAGGTGGACTTCATGTACCCAGGCAGAGTGGGAAATCTAGGAGAGCAAAGTTAATAAGTTAATATGTTCTCTACAAACTCAGCATCTACTGTCGTGGGTCCCCTTAAGGAAGTCAATTAACCTCCAAATGGCTCCAGCAGAGCAACTCAGTGACCCAGAAGGTCAAGGTTGTACTGGGCAGCTTCCGTGTGTAAATGTATGTAACTACTGCAAATGAGTGTAAAGACAAGCGGTGTTGGAACAACGCACCAGCAAGCAGTAAACCACAACCTTCCCTAGATAAGTTCAAAAGGAATATCTCCCTTCACCTTTTATTATACTAATGTCTGTTCTTTCATATACTTTATACCATACAATGAATATTTGTCCTTAAAATGGCTTCCTACTGTTTTAAAATAAATGAGGTGAATAAGGATCCCTACGTTCAAGATGCTGATTCCGTGTCTCTGAATGAATGGTCCTGCACAGCACAACTCATGTTTTCAATCTATTTTGGTTGTATTGGGAGGATTCGAGGTTAAGCGTGATGTCTGCCGGTAAAACTTAACTTGAAAATGCCTGCTTATCTACTCCTGTAAAACATGTGGCTCAGATTATTGGATGGGTCTATGTACCCTACATGTCAACCAATATCTCAACCAAAATCCACTCCCCTTCTCATTCCGTGGTAATTTAACTGTTTCGCTATTCACAAAGTGTATGAAACACTAGTTATTTTTCTATGCTTTACAATGTCCTACGTGATCAAACGTGCATGTTATAAACAGCAGGTGATCCGAAATGTATCATTTTTATTTTGTATCATTAGAGTTAACGTTTTGAAGCAGCTGCGCCCAGCTCATGATTTCGAAATGTTCAACAAACACGATGATATGTGACATTACCTGTTACACCTGTTGGGCTCTATTAGAGCGTGACTGTGCACCCAAAACAAAGCAGGGTGGGCGTGGTCAGTGTGGATGGGCGTGGTCAGACTGAGTTGCCATGGTCATGCTGGGTGGGCGTGGTCAGTGTGGATGGGCGTGGTCAGACTGAGTTGCCATGGTCATGCTGGGTGGGCGTGGTCAGTCTGGGTGGGCGTGGTCCATCTGGGCCTGTCTTTGGTTCTTTTTTTTGGGTGTATGAATTGGAAATAGAATGACTGCACAATCTTTAAAACCTGAGCGCCTCATATACAAATTCTGTAACTCTATATCCCCAGCACAGCTTTTAACTGGCATGTAAAGTGACACAAAGCTTCTCAAAGCCCCTAATCTGCCCTTTGTGTCTGTGATGTGCTACAGATTTGACTTCTTGGGCAGTCCACTCTCCCTTTTTTAATTTGCTATTCTTTTTATTTATGTAGCTGTAGGAAACAGAGTAGAGACGACACAGGAGAGAAAACTGGTGGGATTCGATCCTAGATCTGCTCGTCCTATTCGCTAGTCCTATTCTGCTCTAACATAACATGATGCTGTCGTGGTCTGTCCCTGTCCAGAGAGAGAGGGCTCAACACGTTCCAGTTCCGGCCTCACTGCGGGGAGGCGGGCTCCATCACACACCTGGTCTCTGCCTTCCTCACAGCAGACAACATCTCCCACGGGCTCAACCTCAAGAAGGTACGGTCTGACCGTTTAAAAACAGTGATACGTTGTTCTCTAGCAACCTGGACACCTGGTCACCCTATACAGCAGTGACATACCTCAGGCTGCATCCTTTATAATGAGATTTTGAACAGTGAACTTCAGGTGATGATTTTCTTGGTGGATATGAAGTGTTTTAGTGATGAACTTAAAATGCTCACATTATTACGGTGTCTATCCTTCCTCTCCAGAGTCCAGTGTTGCAGTACTTGTACTACCTGGCCCAGGTCCCCATCGCCATGTCTCCGCTGAGCAACAACAGTCTGTTCCTAGAGTACTCCAAGAACCCCCTGAGGGAGTTCCTCCACAAAGGCCTGTGTGTGTCTCTGTCTACTGATGACCCCATGCAGTTCCACTACACCAAGGTCAGGACCTGCTGATCCACCACATAATGAGGGTTGTAGCTATTGTATAAATGACAGTCCTTTTATACATGGTTTGTACAGGTGTGAGACTGGTCAAAGTACTTGAAGTATCATCACAATGCTTTTATATATATATATATATACACACACACAGTACAGTATATATCCTTTTCTTCTGTTTTTTAAATTTCATAGTATTTCTGTAATACTTGTGCACTGTTCTCTGGAGTTCTCTGT
>OMKK01083897.1:0-30650 GCA_900302305.1 Polymixia japonica | reverse complement strand
TAATATTGTAAAATGTTAATATTTAGGTGGAGGCCTCGGATAAGCCCACTGGGTTTTTTGCCTCTTCCTGCACTGTTGTGTTACTTGTTATCTTTGTTATTTTTGTATATTTTAAACTGTGCAAATAAATAAAAAAAATAAATGTTCAGTTGTATGTAGTGATGGGCAGATGAAGCCCCATGAATCACTGAGGCTTTCCAGCCCATTGCTTCACCAAAGGGTTCACTACTCGAGGCCTCATTGAAACACTGAATATTGCCACCTGGTGTTCAAATGGACATATGACAGGCAATGCCATATTAGCATGACCTGGGCTGAAATGTATGAATAACTTCAGTATGCAGTAACAATAAACTGCATATTTATATATTATGTGCATGTATAAGTATATGCACACCCACACAGACACACAACTTTGTTCTTAATTAAACTAACAATAAAAGCAATTCAATAGTCATTTTTATTAAAAAAAACAAGTTTTTCCAGTGTGCTTGGGCTGAGGCGGTTTCTTTTTTTGGACAATATTTCTCCAGCTTTTGAAAAGACCCTCTCACAAGGCACTGAAGATGCTGGCGAACATAGCCAAGTCAAGGCTAATTTGTATAGGTATGGATACTGTGTTTTGCAGCGGCTCCAGTACACCAGTGGATCCTCAGTTCTGGGAATGTTGACCTCTGCCAGGTAACGATCCACTTCAATGGTAGCATTTGCAACAACACTTGAGCTTCTCCTGCTGCTATTAATTGATGAGTCCAGTAGCTGCCAAAGGTCACCTAATAACAGGGGCCAGGGTTAAGTAATTCACAATACCAACATTATAATGGAGAATACAATGATCAGGTTACTTACTATTGTTGGTAGACAGATCCACAGGGGCAACTTGCAGCTGGTCTGGAGATGAAGCATCACTTCTCATTACAGTCACACATTCATTTTTGAGGCGGTTTACTGCCTCCTGCATTTTTGTGTGACTGACAAATCCAAGTTGTTTGAACCTAGGATCTAATAAGGTTGGCATTGTCAGTGCACTTGCTGACTCCAAATGGTAGATGTGGTCTTTCAATCGTCGAATCAGGTCATCACCCAGCTGCCTTGCAATATTTGATGTGGTAATGCTCTGGACCTTACATGTTACAGCATGATGCAGCATCTTTGTTATTGGTATGACCTTGGAGGCCGAGACCCTCTTTTCAGCTGAGACCTCAACGGTGGCTTGGTGGAATGGGGCAAGTACACAGAGAGCATCCTTAATGGTTTCATACTCTGATGCTGTAGGAGGGGTGATGTCAGTTTAAAGGGAGGCCAGGGCTGCTCCAACTGGCTCTCGGAGGTCATATAAACGTTCTAACATGTCAAAAGTGCTGTTCCAACGTGTGTCCACCTCTATGATCATTTTGTAAGCCTGCCTCCCCATCTGCTTCTGTACCTGGACCAGACGTTCTTTGGCTGTGGTGCTTGTCCTGAATACGGTCACCAACTTCCTACATTTGAGGCGTAAATCGTTTAAACCAGCCACATCATCAAACGATTTACGCACAATCAGGTTCATTGTATGTGCAACACATACTACATGTCTGACATTGAGTTGTCTTACACGTGCATTCATGTTTGCTGCTCCATCCGTGATAAGGCACTTCACCTTATCACGAATGCCCCACTCCTCCATGAGCTGTACATGCCCCGCAGCCAGGTTTTCTGCCGTGTGGGCCTTCGGGAAATGTTGCACCCCAAGCAAGGTAGTGCAGAGCTGGTCCGCATCATCAATGAAATGACATGTCACTGCCAGGTATGCATCCATATTGATCGATGTCCACATGTCAGATGTGAGGCTGACTGCCACAGCCTTCTGGACCCTCTCTTTGGCCTTCTCCTTGGCCTCCCGGTATCTTGCCTCCACCATGGTCTTCAGAGCCTGACGGTGAAAATAAGAGTTGTTATAATGATTACCTACATAAAAATTACCAACTTGGCTCAGTTCACACACCTTTCTACTTGGGATAAGATAGTTGGGATCCAACACATGCATGAGCTCCCTGAAGCCCACATCCTCCAAAATGGAGAATGGCTGCGAGTCCTTCACAACCATGTTCACCAGAGCCTCATCCACCATTGCTTTCCTGGAATCTGTAACATTTAATGATTTTGTATTGTAGGAGCCAAACACAGGATTTTGTCAACATGCAATAAATATGTATTATTACTTTGGCTTGTATCTGGCCTGCTGGGAGGCTGGGCATGCTCATGCAGTGCTCTGTAATGGCGAAGCATGGAGGACGTATTGTTGCTATACGTGAGCTCCTTGTCACACACCAAGCACCTCACCTTTAATAAAATCATATATATATATTCTGACTGATAGTTCACAGTATGACAAGTATTTAATAATAACCATAATTATGAAAACTTTTTACACATACAAACCTTATTGTGACCGGTCAACTCAAAATACTCCCATACAGGTGAGGACTTCCTTGTCCTTGCTGGCTCCATCTGTGAGATAATTATAATAATAATAATAAACTTTATTTATATAGCGCCTTTCATACAGGGGTTGTAGCTCAAGGCGCTTCACAGCAGTAAAATTTACATAACACATAATAATCAAACAGATAATAAGCAGAACAGAAAAGACATGCAGTAAAATTTACATAAAATCAAACATTAGAATCTAACATTCCAATAGGCTCTTTGAAGTAATGTGATCCAGTTACTGAGATTAGTGAGAAGGAGAAGTAATAGAGGGCAGTACATTTTGTACAAAATAGTAGATCAAAAATGGCAGTACATCATAAATGCTGATCATCATGCATAATACAGTGGATCAAAAATGTCAGGGGATCAAACTGTTGCTGAATAGTTCCATCTTTTGTCAGGGCGGTTGTGTTGAGAGTGAGAGAGGCGATTTTCACGAAGGCAGATTCCCTTTGCTATAAGTGATAAGCTTTGGTGAAGTCTAATGTTCTGGCTTACCTGATAGTTATGGGTAGTGTGTTCCATAACTTTGGGGCGTAGTTTCTAAAGGCTGTGTCACCAATCTTTTTACTATGGTTTCTGGTGACCTCAAGCAGTCCTGCAGATGATGACCGGAGTGTTCTAATCAGTGTGTAGGTTGTAAGGGTGTTTGTAATGTAACTGGGACCTTGTTTATTTAGGGCCTTGTATGTGAGGAGTAGGACCTTGAAGTCTATTCTGTTACAGGTAACCAGTGCAGGGAGGCTAAGACAGGGCTAATGTGATCTCTCTTCTTGGTTTTGGTTAATAATAGATAAGGGGTTTGGGGCACAACCAAAATGGAACTGGTGGGAATGTGAATGTACTTTCAGAGTGTTGTGTTGGACCCTGTTGTACATATTTTTAGATAGATAGAGTGACACAAAATTCAAATATGCTTTGCAGGCCTTGTAGTGACCCTGGTTTCCCAGTGACTTTTTCAGTGTGTCTAGAAGTTTATTTTGTGACTGCACAAAATGGAGGTGAAGGTGCACACACCAAGAACCAGAATGTGTGACACACACGTATGAATGTGTGTGTGTGAATGGTTAGCTCCTGATGAGCAAGTTGGCACCTTGCATGGCAGCCTCCGCCATCAGTGTATGAATGTCTGTGTGAACGGGTGAATGTGAGGCAAGTATTGTGAAGCGCTTTGAGTGGTCGGTAGACTAGAAAAGCGCTATATAAATGCAGTCCATTTACCATGTGGCCTGGGTGGCTGCCCTCTACACTTCCTCTCTCAAGGTAATCCCACAGCCCCGGGTAATCCTGCCTGAAATCAGCCACGATGAGCTTGCAAAAGCCCAACGAGAGGACCCTGCCATGGGGGAGATAATAAGGATCAAACAGATAAGTGGTGTTCTGACCAGATCCAGAAGTCTGTGAGTGGGCCCACCCGGAAGCTCCTGCATGAGTGGAGTCACCTACACCTTGAGGATGGAATCCTATACCGACGGACAATAGGAAGAAGACAGTTAGTCCTCCCTGTCAAGTACCAATCTGTTGCCCTGAAACACCTCCATGATGACATGGGACATGTAGTCACAGAGAGAGAGTGCTTCATCTCACCAGAGAAAGGTTTTACTGGCCTTATATGAAGAGGTGTATAGAGCACTATGTTACAAGAAAATGCTGTTGCATAAACCAAAAGAAGACAACAATGCATGTGTGTGCACCTATGGGCATCGTAACATCTAACTTTCCCCTTGAATGTGTCTACATAGACTACTTGCATCTAGAGAAGAGCAAAGGAGGCTACGAGTACATTTTGGTGGTCATCGACCATTTTACCAGGTTCGCTCAAGCCTACCCAACCAAAAATAAATCTGGATGCACCGCAGCAGAGCGGATCTACAACGACTTTGTACCTCGTTTTGGATATCCAAATAAACTCCACCATGACCAAGGACGGGAGTTTGAGAATGAAACTGGGGATGACAGACCGACAGTGTCACGAGAGAGCAAACGCCAGTGTTGCCTTCACCTGCGAAGGTGACAGCTCAGACTCCCAGGAGACCTGCCATAGTCCAAAGAGAACATACCAAAGTAAGACCTGTGAGAGAAATCCAACCTATGGATGCATACTTACCTGATGTAATGGAAATACCGGAAAGAGATGTGATATTAATGGGAGGTGACACACAGACAAATGAACTATCGGGTACTGGATATTTATCACCGCTTGAGGGTAAGCAAGATGGACACCCTCAACAAAGACAGGTTGAGAGACTGATTTCCCCCCCTTTAGTATCCAGTCCTGCGAGAGATGAGCACAGAGAGGTTAGACAATCAGTCAGGGAGAGAAAACCAAGGCAGATATTTAGATATGAGACGCTTGGCCAACCCTCTCTAGGTGCCTACCCTGCTATTGACACAGTCACCACCTATGTCACACCTGTAGCTCACTTACCTGTATTGAGTATGCACATACATAACACCTGGCACACCACAAACATGCGTGTCATACACACACACCTACTTACACGCCCTACACCACACCAGTTTACTGATGATGACTTTGGAGTTTGAAGAACTGCCAGGAGCCATTTTTATTTGGAATGTCAGCAGCCATTTTTGTTTGTCAGGGTGAATGTGATACTCACAAAAATAGTTTTGAAATAAATATTTATATTTTCCTAAAGGGTTTGTTTATTTTGGAAGTTGTATTTTCTTTGTTTTTGTCAAAACTCTAATAATACTTTTTTTTTGAGCAATTGAGGATTACCGATCCTGACATGCTATTTTAGATTACGACAGTAGGTGGCAGTAGTAACTTTCCATGACGTCGCCGGAATGTTAAGTGTAGTAAGCCTGTTCATTCATAATCCAAATGATTGGAGAAAGAACAGTCACGGTGTACCGTCTCTCGTTTTTCCTACTGAATCCAGATTTGTTGTCACACACCAAACAATACAGAAGGTTAGAAAGTCATGTTGGTAATAAGTATGAAGGTATCTCCAAATTACCTATTGATAATTAAGTTAGGTTAAACTTTAAACGTGTGGTGCTTGGTGTACCCCGTAATGGCGTTTTGGCCACATGTTATTTCCTTTGTTTTTATTATTTGTTGGCTCCTGGACATTTGCCCAACGTATTGTCAAAAGAATGGTACCATGTACAAGTGTATAAATGTGATGGTATGGTGTTAGCCTAGTGCTAAATTAATACAATGTAGCCCTGTAATGTTAATGTTATTAGACTAGGCTTTGTTCGCCTCGGAGTGGTAGCCTGGTCGGCGGTGTCCCGATACTCAGCGATACTTACCCGGTTTACATTGGTCATGTTTAAGGAGTTTGGGATTATTCAATTTGTGGCAGTTGGCTATTTTATATGGTGTTACTGCAAGGTGTTACTCTATCTCAGGTGTGCTATCTATGTGTCTTTCTGTTAAAAATAATCTCTAGATATAGTAAACTATTTTACACAATCCATTCTTTTATAATAAAACTAAATTGTTTGTAAGAATATGCTATGTGTCTGAAGAGAAGCCATATAGGTATAGTGGAAAGAAACAGAAGGAGGTATATTGAACTGAAAGGGTTCATTGGTGTGACCATACAAACTGAATTGATGTTGAGATGTGAAAGATACTTTTATTAGTTGTCTCTGTATCTTTTTTTCTTTCTTTTGTTTCCAGTGGAAAAATATATCTGGTTGTGTCCAGCCTGTATTTATGCAGATCTAACAGAAAGACTATAATAATGCATATGAAATAAAGATAATCCAAATGATTGGAGAAAGAACAGTCAGTGTACCGTCTCTCCTTTTTCCTACTGAATCCAGGATTATTGTAATCTGTCCTGTAATCTGGGACCTGTTACAAATACAGTACATGGCTGGTACCTGACATTTCTTTGGCTAATGTGTTGACTACAACTGTCTGGGAATAACGACCATACAGCCACACGCAAGTGCGATATGAAGTAGTATCCGGAATAAACATGATCGCAAATAATCTTCAACCCTATTTAAAATGTCGGAGGGTGAAATATTTTGACCATTATACCATCAGCTAGGGAATGAATTTCCCTTACACTTTGTGCATATGTGTATGGCATGGTGCTGTCAGTTTACTTGGATTTCTGAGGTTGGAATTGTTGAATAAGCCTTGAGCAGTTAATGTCATAACAACAAACAGCCAGTCTTATGGGTGTGTGGAGAGAAAGAGACAGTAAACTTTAAACTCTTCTTGTGAGCTGACTAGATAAGGCTCTGGCTTAATGATCAACATGACCAAAGAGACTGATGCATTGTCTCATTGTCATGTCACTTTGACATACAGAACACAAGGGAAGGAAATACATGAAAAATACATACTTTCCAATATATTTCCAGTGTGTTCTCTCCAATAATTATCTGGTTCAGACTTCACAGTTACCATAGAGTGGGCACATTGATAAGTCTGTGAGGAGGGATCTGATTAAATGGAACCCTAACGTACTGGAGGAGAGATGGCCATATGCCAAGATGAATTCCCTGGTGCAACTAGGGTGCTTTTCAGGTTGGAGTGGAACAGAGAGGCATGCTGGCAGGTAAGGCCAGGGTGAGTTCAGGAATGTTTTTATCCCCAAATAGAGTAGGGTGGTGTAGAAAGAGAGGGGGAGGAGGGGCCAAGAGTAGGAGGGAGGGAGCAAACAGAGAGCAGAAGAGATTGCATAAATGCAATAATCACAGTATAGGGAGAGATGGTTCCATTGGCTCTCTGGGTAACTAACAACACTCCTGTTTCAACAGAGGGAGGGTAATGAGTGTTAGAGAAAGAGGCAGGCAAAGAACAGCTTCCCTTGCCTTAGCCTGGTGTTCTTATGTTCAGTCTCTAATTTCTAAGGTGTGTAGTATATTACTCTTCCTTGAGAGTAACTTCTAACCAGGACTTCTCGTTGAAAGGCATGGATTTTCTCCTGGATTCTGGCTAAGTTTTGACACATTCCCATATTCCAGTTTCTCAAAGTCACACCGAACAGAAGGGGAGGAGGAAGGCCAGGGGCCTATTACCATGGCAATGATTGCCCTGTTCAGGGGAAAGTGGGGGCAGAAATCACAGGAACCTCCTGAGAAGCGCCCAGCAGCAGTGGTACAACCCAGCCATGATAAGGAAGATGATGAGGATGACCCTGAACCCAGAGAGCCCATCCGCAGGAACTCACGTTTTTACCGTTCCATGAGGAAGAAGAGGCTGGCCTCATCTGAACAGTCTGGAAGTAAGAGAAAATTAGGCTTCATTTTGCTCACAATTTCACCAGGCACCTGCTCCTTTAAGCACATGAATTGGCAATTATCTGTAACTGGGACTGTGTCCAAAATGTAGGAAAAGTAGGCCTAGGAGTACATCACGTAGGTTTATTCAAACTTAATTTCTCAAGCAATGGATTTTGTAACCTAGTTCAAACTTATTTGTGATAATCCAACTTGCTGCTTGGCTAGGAATTCTTTATATGCTTGGGTTATGAAACCTCTGATCCCAATGATCCTGTTGGACTCCAACCTCAGGCCTTATTCCCTGTATCGGAACGTATTGTTGCATTCTATTGTGTCCTTTGATGGCTAGAGCAGTTATTGTTCAAAAAGAAACACAGCCTTGTCTGTCTTCTGCTTCTGTATAACTCAAAGTAAATGCAACCTGATAAACAGGTTTTATTGTTGGAACCACCCAAGAGACTGTAAGACTTGTACTTTACCCATCAACCTTTGACATCATCATTTCAAGTAAATAAATAACCTTACGTCCTGAACTGTGAACTGCGAAATAAAAAATAAACCTGACTTCCTATTGATTTATTAATTCTCTACAAAGGATCGAAAAGCCTTTTCAGATATTAACTTTGATTGTGTACCTGCCTTCTACATCTACTCCCTGGCCAATGCCAAGTGATTTACTGTATCTGCTATCAATACAAGGATCAACATCTGTATAGATTGTAGTTATTTGTCATTAATATTTATAGAAACACAGCATAGGCATAGGGCCAGGTCAGATGCTGAAATAAAAGTGTTTCAAGTGAGACTTTGCCCAACCTCTGTGATAAAGATTCCTTTATATCTAACTAGACAAACAGCATCACCCACCCTAGTTAAACAGGATAACATTGTAAAACTAGGGAGGGCTGCAAGCAACTCTGAAGGGGGCCAAGAGCCAGGCTCGGCAAGACGTGTGTACATGCCAAGTGACATGAGTACAGCAGTGACGGTACCACGGTTACGCCGGTTCAAACATGAGCAGTAAGGTGCTGCTGCACTTTGACAGCCTGTAGGTGGCGCTATGAGACGATTTCACCACTGGATTTTTTTACAGCAAGCTATCCTCCCCTAGAATAATTGAGAAATTTTCAGAAACTTTCACCGCGTGGAATTTTAGGTAATTGCAGATTAGTGGACAAAAAAACATAATATGCAAATTAGCAGACCGTCTAAGTAGGCTGAGCTTAATGGTCAAAATAGCTCATGGAGATGCATCTCAGTGCCAAATTTCAACAGGTGCAGCGCAAAAAAAGTTATGCCTGTTCAAGTCTGCCCTTTTTGGCCCGTAGGGGCCGCTATGTTGGGGCTAGCCACTAATGGTTGGTGTTTTTTTCTAGTTGGGCCAGGTGACATCCATGGTCCAAGGGGCACAAAAGGTGACCCTTGTCATATGGCTATGACAGTGTGTGGACAGGGGGGCTACAACATTAAATAGGTTTCCTTTGTTCAAGCCAGGTTGCATTAGTACTCAACAGCCTTATGAGAAATATTTTTAAAACACAACCATTCAGACTGTCACTAGTCAATTGATGGCCTCTAAAGGTCACAAGACATGCTGTGCCTTCGATCTGGCTTCAGCAGAAAGTGTGACACTGTGCTGAAGTGTAGCCCAGGTACCCAGTCTACACAATATGCTCCAGACAGAGTGTGCAAAGGCTTGGAGCTATGACGGAGAGAGCAGATTTGGGGTTGGGGTATACTTTTATTGCTCTTTTCCAAGGCTGTGTAGATGATTACCTGATTCAGCAACCAGGAAGTAGGCCTAGATGTTTCTGTGCTACCGCTGTGTGGTCTAAAGTGGCCTCTAAGTGCATCATACCACCCAGAATCATCTTTTGTAATATTCTGTATACAATCACTGGCGACACAATGCAATCTTAATGTAAACTATTAAACTGATTACCGACTTACTAATCTTAACCACTGGCTTGTAAGAATTTCCTAATCCTTATTGTAACTATGCTAATGACTTGGGGTCATAAACCAGTAGCCCTAACCTAAGGGAAAATTAATTGGTTTACAAGTCAAGGCTGAATGTATTTAAAGTGAAAATGGGGTTATGCATACAGTAAATCAACTCTAAGGTAAATAGGAAAAACGTTACATTGAGTAAAAGCCCCCTAAAGCCGAAGTGCTTTAAAACAGAAGAAGAAGAAATTATGCCTGATTGGGAAAAGATGGAGGATGGATGGCAATGAAGGGAGTCAGTGATTCTGTCCCACACATCTAAAATAACTGCACATTTAACAGTAGTTGCAGTGATAGTTGCGCATTGTTCTTTATAAAGTATATAAATAAAGTATATACTATATAAAGTTCCAAAAGTCATTACTACCTGCCCATCTGTGCACAGTGCTCAAAGGAGGGTATATGTGTGTCAATGTTGCTGTGCATATTTCTGAGTTATTTTGTATGTGTGACTGCTTGTGGACTTCTTCATAATTAACTTACTTGTTCTTTATTGTGGCCCCTTACTTTCTTTTTTATATCCAATCCTCTCTCTCTCTATCCCTCTCTCTCTCCTAATCCAGCCAGCAGGGCAGGAGTCTCCTCTAAAGCCCCTATGCCCCAAAAAATGCCTCCAGCAAGAGGGTGAGTCTCCCTACCTCCACTGTCCAACCATAATTATGAACAAACACACGCCCAGACACACATCCAAAGGTACATGCAAACATTAATACTGAGATGTGTTTTACAAGGAACCTGCACACACACACACACACACATACACACAATTGTATCCCTTTAAATTTTTCCCAGTGGCATCAAATTGATGAGCATGACATCAAAGACATGTTCTCTGAGTCTTTCCTAAGGGTTGAACCATTGTCCTTTAAATAAAACATAATTGAATTGACTTGAAGTCTACTGAGATAGCTATTAACACTGGAGACCTAACATGGCACCTAGTTTCTTAATATCCTTTAAATGAATATCCCTTCTAATACAGTACAGGACATCATCAACTCATCTGCAAGGAGAAATATGTCAACTGTGGCTGCATATGAAGAGTGTTCTGAATTTTATGTTTATGTTTTTATGTCATCCCTAGCCCACCAACTTCACAATGGTCAAACGATTCCATAATTGTGTTGCCAAGCAATGGTGAGTCCAGAAGCCCGCATTCACTTACTGGCAGGGATGGGGTTGGGAGAAGAGTAGGAGGAGAGGAGGAGGCTATGGGCATATACCCTGCCTCCAATGTTAGATACAGAGGTAATGCAGCTGACAGGCTTACTTACCAGATGCAAGGCATTCACAGCCAAGATATGGAGAAGCTGTCGGAGCATACAGCCACAGCCTGCAGTGTACGAGAGGCTGGAGGGGACACCAGGAGCACGCAGTCCGCAAGCTCTGAGGTAGCAGACCCAGCTGGCATCAAAGTCAGGTGAGAATGTACTAAATGGGAAATGGACTGGTGTAGAGGATAGAAATAGAAAATCATTATGCTCCATTTTAAGGCTTTTCCAATGCTGGGTTCCTGTGGCATTCTGTCCTGTAAGGTATTGGAATATGAAATGATGACACAATATTTTGATACAGGAAGATAGAACATATGTCATACTCTACTATACTCATACCATGTCTTGGTCTTCAGTGTTGAAAAATATACTGAACATTATTGTTTATTTACATCCTAGTAAACGTGTGGTGCACAGGTTGTGAGTATTAAGTATTTACTCACTGCAAGGGGTGTGACACGAAAGTGAAAGGGTATTGCACCTGTTCTTTCTGTCAAATACAATATTTGATCTGTCCTTTTCCACTTGAAAAATGCAGGAAGTTACTGTCTCAGCTCTGAGACATTTGCAGGACTTATTCTTGCTATCTGTCCCCAACATCCGTCTTGAAATGGGAAAAAGGGCTTTTAGGTATTCTGCTCCTGCGGCTTGGAATGTGTTGCAGAATGATTTGGGTCTCGGGGAGCTGGTCACTTTAAGTGTTTTCAAAAATAGACTGAAGGAGTTAGAGGAAGGCACATCAGGCTGTAGATGCTTTGATTGAGCTATATTTCCCTGATGTGATTCATGATATGATGACCTGACTCTTATTTTGTATACTCATGTGGTGATCTGAAATCTTATTGTCTGTAACTGTTATATGTTGTATGTCTGAAACGTGTGCTGTTGCCTGTCTTGGCCAGGACATTCTTGTAAAGGACATTTTTAATCTCAATGAGGCTTTTTCCTGGATAAATAAATTAAAATAAATTAAATAAATCTATCTATCTGTCTACTCAGGTCGGTGAGCAATGAAAAGATCTCTCAGATAAAAATGGAAACAATCTGTCACAGCCTCAACATCGTCAAAAACATTGGTAAGGAAAAATAGAAATGCACTGGGTCAAGCGGGGTGAAGGTAACATCTGTATTCTGCCCACTCTACCACCTTTACTATAAAATCATCATCTGTTGTTCTTGCATATCAGTGAGACCAAGCACAGGCAAACATACATGCACATACTTGCATGCACACACATTCACAGATTTATAAAACTTAATCATGGTTTTGTAAAACAAAGAACTAGCTTGATATGGTTGCAGTACTTCCACTGAGTTATGTCCATCACTGACTGCCTCTGCCTAATGTTGAATACCTTTTGGGGTTGATAGTGTGGCCACATTGACAGCTAAGACACAGTCTTAGCTATGTACAGTGTGTACACAGCAAATGGGTTTTTTACTTCAAATTACAGCAATGCAGCATACCTGTGTGACCAGGGTAAGCCTCAAAGCCTCAATTTCAATGAAAGCCTCTAAGAAAGGTGCTCAACAAGTACATTGCCTGAGGCATAAATATTTCTATCTCTTCACTCCTTTCCGTGTGTGTGTCTCTCCCTTTATCGTTATGTAAGTCCAAGTGCAGCACTACGCCCACCTAAGCAATCACCAGAATATGACAGAGGGAGATTACATAACAGTTTCCTGTTGTTCAGTCACCTTGCCTTGCTTTTGTAAAAGGACAGTACACACAGCAAATGTTCACTGAAAGCAGCCTATGCATATCAGTTGGCAAACAGTCTGCCCACCTTCACTTAATCTGGCTGAAGGAGAGGCTCACTGCAGACTTACTGACTGATTATTTCATAGTTTTCCTACCTAAGTTCTGTCTTGTAACATTCACATGCCTAGGTTTAATTACAATTTAAAAAAACATTAATGCAAATTCTGACTCCAGGGCTATAACTCTTATAATGTGTAAATGACACAAAGGTAACCTGACAGGCTGTGATGGCCCTATGTAAAAAGCCACAATAAAATTTGACATGACTAACTCATTTTCTGTCATCCCCTCTTATACTATGTCTCCAGCCTTCCTGTACCAAGAGTACAGAGACAACTCCAAGCAGCGGGAGATTGAGCTGCGCCGGCAGCGAGATGGCTTAACTCCTGGGTTCATGGTCGGAGCACAAGCAACAGGGTCAGGAGTGATGTCCCCTCCAGCCCTACAGTTGCAACTGAGGAACAGTTCACGCTCGCTAAGCTTGTGGCAGAACCTGGAGGCTGTGCAGGAGAGTGGTCTGCTCACCCAGTTACCACAGAAAGAGATTATAATGCAGGAGGTGAGTTGGAGAACACAGGTCTCAAAGTGGAAGGTGGAGGGTTAAGTGGGTAGGTAGTGA
This sequence comes from Polymixia japonica, assembly GCA_900302305.1. Classification (NCBI taxonomy): domain Eukaryota; kingdom Metazoa; phylum Chordata; class Actinopteri; order Polymixiiformes; family Polymixiidae; genus Polymixia; species Polymixia japonica. Next base: position 17,299 of record OMKK01083897.1, on the reverse strand, counting down.
GCTATAGTATGTCAAATAATGGGGGGTTCACTCCCCATTTTTCTGAAATGGATATCTTGCCATCATAGTTTATTCTCAACAGCTGGTCACTGGGTTTAGGGATCACAGCAGGTCAAGATTACATTCACCCTGTTCTGCTGACAGGCATATTTATATAATCTTATGACCTATCATTCTCTCTAGGCCATGTTTGAACTGGTTTCCTCAGAGGCATCCTACTACAAAAGTTTGGAGGTTTTAGAGACTCATTTTCTATATAACCCTGTCTTAGTCAACACCCTCAGCCAGTCTGACATGCACTTCTTATTCTCCAACATCGAGGAAGTAATGAAAGCCAGTGAAAGGTAGGACAAGGTTTTGGTCCTACCCATAATTACATCAACTTTTCTAACATTTTAACTTTGTAGTTACACACAGAAAATGAAAAAAAAAAAAATCTTTTACTTTAAGTAACTACATGGTGATGTCTCAATATTCATAGATTCCTGATGGATCTGGAGAACCGAATAGAGCAATCCATCCAGATATCGGAAGTGTGTGACATCATTCATCACCATGCCACGGAGCACTTCCATGTTTTCATCAACTATGTCATCAACCAGGGGTACCAGGAAAAGAACTACCGACGCATCTTGTGGGTACCCCTTAAATAAATGCCTCTTATCACATGGACTAACCTGTCCATGCACTGGTAGTTCAGTGCTGAGGGACTTATGATTGAGGTATAATTGATCTATTTATAATTAAAAGGTAAACTACCAAGTTTTCTGAAATTGGCTATCCATCCAGTGAGGGAACATAGTCTTGTGAGGGCACAAAACAATTCAAGAACTCTGCGTTGAATAACACGTGGTCCTGCTCAATTGGCTAAATACTGATGTAAAGAGTCATCCCCTCCCCTGTCTCCCTCTGTCTGAGAATGTTTTCCAGTTAGTCTCAATTTTCAGTAGAGAACAAGGTCGCTTTTGATTTCGATAGACGTCAGGTGAAGGGTGTGGTCAACAATGCATACTTCAGTGAGACTGTGACATTCCAACACACTGGAGAGGACAGAAACATAGGGATGGTAGAAAATACAGTAACTGTGAACTTTGCCAGTGATGAGAGTAAAGCACTTACCAGATGAAACTGTGAGACACACTATGTGTGCGAAATCATATTTGAGGTGTGTGAACATTTTCTAGTTGTAACACTAAAAAAGTCCATCTTGGTGTCATTGTTTATCAACACTGTAGGTGTCCACAATATTTCAAGTTTGGGATGCCTTGTTTGATTGTCTGCCATATGATATCATAATTCATGCTGGCCTACAAGGCCTTTTCAAATGTTGATATGATAACAACAAATTGAGGACACTACACAGCTGCACAAAAACCAACTGACTGGTTATTTAAACAGATTATCGATTTGCGTTTGAGAGGAGAGCAGCAGTTTTTGTGCTCTGTGAATTGTTAAGCATATTTCCTCGTGAGGCAGATAGATTCTTAAGAGGTTTCCACTGCCACTCATTCCAGAGCAGATTATTTAGAAGCTGCACGTCATAAAGTAAAGGAGATTTCCCTCTATTCTCTCTCGCTTTCCAGTCTTCTTAAAAAACGAAAGACCTCTACTATTATAAAACTTGGTGGGAAAACACTGACATTAAGCTTATTTGGTGAATTCCACACAATTTATATGCCCATATGATTGATTTTTGATGTTTTTGAGCTTATCCTGGTGCTGCACAATGGCTTCCCACAATGACTCAAATCCGAAAATGTCCATGTAAGTCACATACTAGTATTTTGGGTGGAAAATTACAATTAAAATTCTGTACAGAAAATCGAGCACACTTTTTGAAGAAAGAGATAAAGAAAATATAATAATAAATAAATGGAAGTAAAACAAAAAAGAAAATAAAGCAATATAAAGGGAGCTAGAATTAAAGGTCTTCAATCATGTTATAGTCCATAGTCAACCATAAAAGTCCCTTTTTTTTCTTTATACATTCTAAGGAAGTAAAATAAGTTCCTCAGAGTTCCTCATGAAAAATTGAAAACTGTGGACTGTTGTTTCTATGTCAACTTAACAAAATATACAGTTATTATATTGCAACTTAAGTCTTATCATAAGGAATTCATTGGAGGGGTAAATACCATTTAATATTTCAAAGTCAACCTCTCACTTTAGAGGGTATCGAAAAATGAAGGCCACTGGTGCGTAATCTTTAAAGGGACCCTATTTTGCTAATTTCAGGTCTTTATGTTTATCCTGGGACTCCGCTAGAGTAGCTTTGCATGATTCACAATTCAAAAAAGTCCTTATTTATCTGGGCCCTTTATGCAGCCCCTCTGTTCAGCCTCTGTCTGAAACAAGCCATATTAGCTCCCGTCTCTTTAAGGCCCCCCTCCCTAAAAGCCCACTTTCTTCTGATTGGCCAACATCCTCTTGCGTGGTGTGGAGGTTCAGAAAGCAAACTGTAAACCTACTAAGTAACATATAATTTCTCATTCTTGATTGGAAATGGCAACTTCTCAAATCCAACCGTACATGTTCGAGCCCAAATCTTATCAGGAATATGAGAGTGGACAGCATGAACATCCACATTAACAAAGATTACAGTAGGACGTCTCTGTTTGGTGTACGTGTGGGAGAGGCGTTAAATTCCGACTGAAGTTGAAAACGTCTGCTGTCAGGAAATAACAAAGGTAACGTAACTACTAAAATGTTATTCTGCTGTCGCCAAACAACTGAATAGTATCTCCCTGCACTGTCGGTTATAGTTGATTGCTTATTACTTGAAAACATTCTGTTGTAAAGACGTGCATGCATCATCTTTCCCACATTGTCTTTGACCAGGGAACTTTTGTCACTGCCTGGCACAGATAACCATATAAAAAATCTGTCCCACGTTAACGTCAGCTCATCTCAAAAGCAGAAAAAAACATTGGAAACCTAGCGTTCAGAACAGTCTGAAGCCTGAGATTTTTGCTCACAGGGATTACTTTATCATTCGTTTAGCTCATTATTTGAACTTTTGGCTACATTTAATATGTACATCCAACATTGTAACATTATATCTATGACAGAAAAATAAGGGAAAGCATAATAGGTCCCCTTTAAAAAAAAATCTTTTAAAGTTTTTTAAAAATGTACCTAAAACCAAAAACCATTGCTATTATTTTGGAAGGTTTTCAACCAGTTGATCTTCAGGGTGCCATTAATTAGGGGTGTAAATGTCAGGCTATACCACGGTATGATACAATTTTGATTCTCTTATCTTAAATTGTGCTGATATCATACGGTTCAATTCAGTAACGTGATTGATATACCAAAACTTATTTTGATATCTGATAAGTTGAATTAACACTCATGTACTGCAAATGGCCTCAACAAATGTCCACTAGGCATGCACCAATCAGATTTGTTGGGTCCAATTTCGATTTTATGATTTTGAAACAATGTGACTGTCTGATCACCAAAAATGATTAATTCTCCAGTGCATAGGAAAATATGCAGATATGGAAGAATAGTCTTTTTTATAAAAATTCTGAGGTGAAGCCGTTGGGCCCGGGAGCCTTACCATTGATTGCAAGCTGTACTTCCAATGATACAGCTTCATTTAAGAAGTCTATAGGCTCTATTTTACACTCGGCGCAAAGCGGCGCCAAGCACAACATAAGTCTCTTTGCTAGCTTGAGACCCACGCAGATGTTGTTTCCCCGTCCAGCACCCACATTGTTTAAATAGTAAATGTACTTGCACCCATCCGAGCGCCCATGGGCATGTTGGTCTTAAAATGAGGTGTGGTCATTGTTGGCGCATTGCTATCTTGAGGCAGTGGAAAGTGGTTGCATGATTGAAACTAAAACCTGGTCTTAAGTCAATGGCGCAGCATTTTACTGTTATTCTAAGGGGTGCATTATTATGATAGTAATGTGCCTACGTAGGTGGATGCAAAAATAGAGCCCTATGTCTTCCTGGTCTAAATTATGGAGGTTTAGAAAGTTTTGAATAGAGGTTTTAGGGTTTATTTTAGGGTTTAGAGGTTTTTTCATGCCTACTTTCAGAGATGCAATGGCATTGAGGGCCATTTTGCTATTGTCACAGTTCCTGCTGCTGTTCCCTAGTCTTCCCCTAGATGTCTCCCTTAGTTCCCTTAGTTAACAGTAGTTAATCATACTGTGATTAGCAATGTCCTGCGCCTGTTTAGTGTTTGTTTTATGTTCCTTGATCTGTCTCCTTTGATCCCTGCTTAGTTCATTTGACGTCTACCAGAGGGGTGTACTACGAAGTGAGATTATGGAGTTAGCAAGCTAACTTTAGACTAAACCTTAGGTTTTCTGTATCACAATGGTGTCTTACTTTTAATCAGGGTATATCACCGTGGTAACTTACTCTGAACACCAAACCTGCTCTGACACAGGTTATGTGCTGCTTATTGACGAATCAACTCCCTTGAGAAATTACTTCACCATTCATTGAGGATCCTGTGGAATTAGATTCACGAAAATTATAACTTCAAACACTTCTAAATGTGGTCAGTTGAGTAACAGTGGCATAGGTAATTTGAATTAGTTCATTGTTGTTGAATGTTATACTTAAAAAAAAGTAAAGACTGTATATGTGTATATTCCTGGATATTTGTATTATAGCTTTTCAATAAAGAGGGTGTGCAGATGTGCAGGTGAGAGGGTCTATTCGCAAGGCAAGAGTTTGAGACGAAACTCTCCCTGGATCTGTATGAAAGTTATAGATTCTCATCTGATGGGAAATATCATGTACATGCAAGCTTCTTCAGCCTTATCAGAAATGCATTGAAGTCGTGCCCTTACTGTGCAACTAACAGTATGCATTGCTTGTGTTTCTTGGCTACAGGCACATATATAAATTCCATCGGCAATGTGGAGAATTTTGCTGTCAATAAAAAGTCATATCAACTTGTGCCTTAATGATGTGACAGTTGATTAACGTGCATTTACACAATCAGCTTTTTTTTAAACATTCCTCTCTTTAGCAGCAGCAACAGTGTTGCTTTTTGCAGTAACAATAGTTATAAATTCTTCAAAACGTTTCATTATAATAATTTGTTCCTCTTCTATAAAATAAGTGGTACTGGAATTGTCCGTGTTTGTGATTGGTTATCTGTTGCAGACTCCACCCCTTTCATGTGAACGCGCTCATAGCTGAATTGACAAAACCTGGGTTAACAGAGCAAGTTGATAATCACCATCGTGACACCGCTTAGTCTTGATTGCGGTTGTTAGGCTTAGTGAAGCTAGATAACGAAAAGATATCATGGGTATGTTGAACTTGCTTCGTAGTATAGGCCTCAGGGTTAACGATAGAAATTGTTGATTTATGTCTGTCTAAAACTACCATCTTTTTTTTTTCATTCTAAATAACTAACTGTGGCTTTGCCTGGACAGCGCAATACCAAAATACCTTATAAAATCAATTGAACAATGTAAATGCAATATAATAAAGTGGAAAATAAATATAAAGAAATCAATTGCCATATAAACTATCCAAGTAGCACTATTACCTTAGTCGTCGTCATCAAAAAACCTCGGGAGGACTTGCTGTACGGTGTACTTTTCCTTAGATTTGCTTTAGGCATTTTTGAAGGAAGTTTCATTTTGCAGACCAAAGATGAGGTGAATAAAAACTAGTAGTCCGTAAACCATAATGTCTAAAAGTGCAAAACAAGAGTGACTGGAGCTTGTGCTCGCATCCATTTATTGAAGACAAATAGAAAGCTTGATTAGCATGTCCTTAGCCTTAGCGTATACTAATTTGAAAGATAAAGAAGTCTAGAATACATTGGCCGTAACCTCATCAATGCAAGTTATACTGTGTGGTAAATAAATACATTCGAACACAGCATGCTCAAGTCAACAGTTTATAGGCTATAAAAGTAATGTGCGTTTACTCGTGGAGTTTAAGAGGTTAAAGAATGGGTGTGAGAGAAGGAGCCGGATTTGGTAGGGTGCTGAAGGGGGAATGGAAAGTGATGCAAGAGCTGGGTGAACTCTGGTGGTCACTCATCAGATCTTCTTCCTCCATAGAAGCCCCCAAGCTGTCAGAAGGGGTTTATATAGAGCTGGATATTTCCTGGCTTTGTGAGGTGGCTGCCGTAGAAGAAGTGATGTCATTCCAGTTGGGGAGGGGCAGCCAGTACCCCTGCAATGATTTGCTGGCGTAGAGGAGCCGAGGTTGGGGATGAGTGCGAGATGAAAGAGGCCAGGATGCAGGTGGCAGGTTTAGCTGTTGCAAGGGTAAAATGGGTGTTTGCTTACCTGGGAGGCAGATCTGATGTGTGCAGGGTTAGACATGCAAATGTGCTGTGAGGGTTAGAAGCTGTGGGCATCCCGGTGCCCCCAAATGGGAGGAGTGGAGGGAGGAGTTGGCATGTTGGTGCCTGTGGCCCCGAACGGGAGGTGAGTGAAGGAGGACTTGCATCCACTGAACTTCATTTTACATACAGTATGTTAATAAAAAAAATTCACTCTCTCCTTCACAGACATTTGATCGGGACCATAATCTTGCGGGCGAGGGTACGGCCCTTTGTAGTCAAACCTCAAGCTGAAGCTAAAGTGATGTGGGAAATATCCCTTCTTCAACTCTGTGTACAACCCATGGCTGAAGGGATGTTTCTGAGAGGCATTTGCAGGAATGAAATAGAGTCTATGTATTGAACACGGTGTCAGTAAAGAGCACTTTTTTGCTACCCTGAGCCACAATGTTAGACGTGACATTTTCCTGGATCAGTGCGTTGATGATATGGTATGAATCAAAACCTTCCCCGTAGTGTGCAATGAAGGCGTAGTCCCTATATTTCTTTTGGCGGAAGCATTTTAGGAATTTGCGTGCACAATCAACACCCTATAAACACCAACTTTCACCTGCGCATGACATTGCTGAAACATATATTGGCATGTGTCTGCCCGTGGATTGTGCTTTTTAAAAATCATAAAAAATAAATTTGTCTTAATGCTCCATGTCGGGCAGCAGAAGTTGAATGAAACACTGATGTCAGCGCCCTCGTATGGTAGAAGTTTGCGACATGTTTTACACCTCCGTTCCTCGCATTTGTGAACTTTCCGTATAGTTAGACCTACTCTGTAGACCTTTTTACAATCAGGACACTTTTTAAACTGATTGCAGAGGCTGGCTTTCTTTTCAGCTATTGGACACCAATTTTGTTCCTTATGCCTATTAAAATAGAATTTGTTGCTGCAGCTACAGTTACAGTCTGTACAATGGATTACACGCACCGGATAAAATTGTTTACAGTTGGTAGAACACATGACAGCTGTTTGGCAGTGTGTACCCTGCTCTGAATAGCCTTTGTGACATGACTTGCACGCATAAATTGTACCCAAAAAGCCCTTAAGAGATTGTATGCCATAGTAATGGCTCTGGTGTATAAACATATAGTGCATCTTACCGTTTTTCTCTGTGTGAGTCTGCGTGTGAGTCTCTGTGTGAGTCATTGCCTTGAAAAAAGATTACGATTTTTACATTTAAAACATTCTCAAATTTGGCTGTCAGCGAACGTGGCCGCAGTGTCACTAGTCAGACCTGCCTGTCTGTGGATCTCATTTCTTTTTAAAGCAGCTTCATGATCTGTCATAGTGGGTATATTAGATGCGCTGAGTTGGTAACGAGAGATGTCTGCATTGGGTACTACAAATACATGACATGCTTTCTTTTCTATAATTTCCGACACTAAAAGCATCTCAAGTTTTCTTTTACCACTCCCTCTAGGCGCTCTGATTATTTGCATGACCACTTCTAAATTGCCATCATTCACTACTTCCACATTACTCTGACCTAACTGATCGAGCAGTTGTTGAAATTGCGTTAGGTCAGATTCGCCATAACGCAGTATCATGGAGACGTTATCGTTTAAACTATCAGCCCTCAGTTCTGCCTGAATCACATCACCTCTATTCGCGGTCTATACAAACCTGTCTATTTGATTCTGCATTCCTACACTGACATTGGGATGTTGAGAAGTTGTCTGATTTCAATGTTGTTAAAGTGTTCCCTGTTTACTACCCTAATATCAGAACCATACCCGCGCTGAATGTTAGATGAATGCGCATTGACTATTTCATTTTCACGTGGGTCAATTCTAACCAGTTCCAACCGCTGCAGGCTGTGTTGCAGTGTCTGATGTGCATTGTGTAATTCTGCACCGCTATGATGTAGATCAGATGGTGTGGGGAGGGATGCCGCTGGTTGTACTGGGCGTTCCAGTGTGCTGTATACCACATTAACAGCGACGGGCTCCAATTCTTCCTGGCACTGTGAATTGTTCATCAGAGTAGTATCTGAGATTAAATCATTGTCTTCAGGGCCCACTGAAGGCACAATCATCACCGCAGCCCCCGGCTGCAACAAAGGAGGGAGGGATGCACCTGGTTGTAGCGGGCGTTCCGGCGGGGATCAGATCCAATTCTTCCTGGCAGTGTCAGCGTAGTATATGAGACTATTTCCTCTTCTTCAGGGGGTATGGGTGCTCGCAGAGGTCCATGCCATTGATCAGCCATTTTCACTTGGCGCCCCTTGGTCAGTGCTGCAATATCACCATAGCACCTCCGTAGAACTATGCAGAGAGAGAAAGAGAGATTAATGATAAATTCAATAAATTAATGCAATCTTTTTTGGTTATTTAAAATATAATTATATATAAATAATTACCTTACAATTAGAAGGCGCAGCTTGAAAGAACCACTAATTGACTGTTGGATGTGATTGTGCCCTGTCTAAAGAGAGAGGAAGAATTATATTTATACGTTTTTTGTTTTTTAAAAAACGATAGGAAAGAAATCCCTTGCATGTCTATTAAAAAAAACCAAGAATAATATTGCAAATGTTACACTGTATTCAAATTTTAACCTACTTCCTTGAAGAAGCTTTTTTCTGCGTACCTTAACCCTCCTACTTGACTGACGATTTCACCAACATGACTTACCCTTGGGGTCAATTTGACCCCAGCAATTTAAACATCCAGAAAATTATCATAATCAAAGTTGTTACTCAAGTTTACATATCAGGTACTGTGCATTTGTTGACTACCTATATAGCATTTTAAATTCAACACAGCACCCCAAACACCTTCTTAAACATCCAGAATACCTATTGGGGACACTTGGGGACAGATCTGGCAGATGCCACCTTTCTTGCCTGCAGTTTCAACCACTGGAGGAGTTGGGGTGTTTGTGTGTGTGGTTAACTACATATTTCAGAGATACACCTTTAAATATTATAGTGACCTTAATGTCAACCTAAACAACCAAAAAAAATGTGTGTAAAACAATTTATAGTTATTATGTGTTTTATACAGTTAAAACAGCCTGGGGTCAAATTGACCCCAAAGGTACACTGATGTTACTATGAAAATTATGATATGTGTACGGGCCAATGAAAAAAATAATCATGTCAATTTTAGGTTTTCCCAGTTGTTCCCATAAAATTAGGAAAAGTCATTAAATGTGAAGCAAAAAAAATGATGTCAACCATAGAGACATCATTTTAATACATTGAATGGGGTCAAATTGACCCCAAGGATAACCGGAGGGTTAAGTTATTAAAGAGTCACAAATAAGGGCAAGTATAGCAAAAAAATATACAGAACAGTAAAAACACTAGTCAGACTGGCCACTAGGTGGCAGGGATGTTTTCTACTTCCTGGTTTGGAACTCTGCACCATCTTGTATTGATAAGCGTTGCCTGGCAACATCTTCCTTAAGAAATGACAGAGTTGCACCAGGCAGCAGCAGCAGGAGATTATGATCTAGTTGAGGAACTTCTGAGGAAAAACAAGTGCAATCCCAATCAGAGAGACATTGATTGGAACTACAAGACGCCTCTTCACTGGGCTGCAGCGAAAGGTAGTTTGGTGTGTGTGTGTGTGTGTGTGTCTGTGTGTGAATTCATGTCAGGTTGCACCTGGTTATGTCTCAAATACTCCTTTTATTAACGATACATTTGGTTCTCAAATGCAGATTCACATTTTGCAGCAATGCCTTTTTTTCCATAGGACATACAGAAACTGTTAGGATCCTCGTAGAGAATGGGGCAAGACCAAGCCTGAGAACTGATTACGGATGGACTCCTGCCCACTTCGCAGCGGAATCGGGGCGACTTGCCGTGTTGCGTTTGCTCCACTCACTCCACGCACCCATAGACAAGGAGGATTGTTCTGGTGACAAACCAGTAAGGATCGCTGAAATATACGGACACGAAGAGGTTGTTCGTTTCCTTCAAAAGTACGAGACAATATGTGAAATAATCTGATTCATCTGTCTAGTGTAATTTTGAAAATGACATTGTAGGGCTTTATAGTTAAAGACCTACTATTGCACAAAATTGTTTTGATTGCATTACTTTCCCTTTTTACTTTAAAGTATGCTACTCAATAACTTATGGGACAAATGAAGATTCTGGTTTTCTTTCTGACTGTTGCAGTGCAGAGACAGAATCCAAGGCCTACCGCAAGATGGCAGCTCATAAGGGCATTCCCATGGATGACAGTGATGAAGAGTGGGCAGAACAGGAAAATGAACAAAACAGGATTTCAAAAAGCAACACGAAGACGGAACTCATCTCCTGAATGATACAGTGAAAAGCTCCTTTTGATACAATGTCAAAAGGGCAACGACTGACTGCCTATAGTGTCTCAGCTGGCATTTATTCTGCAACATCTCAATGGTTTAGGGCAAAATAATAAATGTGCACTACAATGTTGCATTGCATATAATTAATTGCTCATCTTTTGCACGGATCATATTTGTGAATCTGAAAAGTTTATTAGACAATTTAACAGAAAACAGGCTTTCCAGTTGTATCATATACAACATGTCTCAAATCAAAATGGAGGAACAGCACAAATGAAATGATACAACACAGTACACTGAATTTTCATCTACATCTCAAAAACCCAAAAGCACATCAACACAATTATATTGGTTACAAAACAACTGTTACTGCAGACTAAATATAACTTGTAGTGACTCGGTGAGCACAGTTTTGAAGCAATTTTCATGTTTTTCCTTTTGAGTCTAATGGTGAGGTTGAGGTTCCTATGGTTGAGGAAGTCTCGCTCTTAAACGACGTGGACGAGGACTAGGGAGAGGGAAGAAAGTTGTAAGATTAGCTGCCAACATAAGTCGCAGTTTAGCATACAATATAAGATAATGTACATGGTGTACTGTACTCACACGAGTAGTGAGACGCTTCCTCAGTGCATCTCGCACCTGTATTAAATAAAAAGTGTTACTGATTCTAAAACACCTGCATTGTTAATCAAACAATCATGTTTTAAGGCGTGAAGATACTGTACCGTTTTATCCCCAAGACACACGGTCAGCAAAATGAAGAAGCCCTGCAAGTCATATGTCACAGGTTACTGACCCAGTAATACTTGGATATGCTTTGACTTTAGGTTTGAAGATGATCTTTGCTTCGGGAACATACCTGGAATGCATTCAGTAGGACAAAGGTATAATTGATGACAAGGGCAATGGGTCCAAACGCGAGGTCAACCGCCATCACAGCAAATCCAAAGATCCACGTCACCCCGAAGATTGGAGTCAAGATGACGACTGACCTCAAGATGCTCTTGGCAGCTTTGTGTTGCTTTTGAGAAGGGTTCGCAGATGTCTTAGGGTGTTCCAATAGTTTAAAGATTACCACCATCATGCTGAACACATTGACAAAAATAATTATACCAACTGGTATGATAAATGTATGAATTGACCCTTTCAGGAGTCCATCATAAGTCAGCCAACAGCCCTTAGTAGTATAGTATGGCCCTTCTGCACCGCTGCCATAGGAAATGAACGTCACCGTAACAATGAATAAAGGAAAAGCATAGCCCATGAAATAGGAGGCTACCAGGTATTTCGTTTTGCTCAGGTCGTGGAAAACATAGACAGTTTGACGAAGAAGAACCGCGCTAAGGCACAACATCCAAAAAAACATAGATAGATAAAAGAAATGCTTCAACACAACAAAAACCTGACACCAATTTGCGCTAAAGTTCTCGGGAAAAGAAGATGCCAAAAAAACGCAATCCGCAAACAGTAAAGACAGTGAAATGTTTATGTGGGCGGTATGGCGTATATATAAGCTGCTTGACTTGACAACGGCACTCCAGACTAGCAGTTCTGTTACCAGGCATACAACCAGGGAAATGACTGAGACAACCAGTCCGGCCATGGTTATCTCACTCGCGAACGCCACATCCTGTGGATCATTTGGCACGAGAATAGCAAACGAAGACAAATGGGAACATCTACAGCGGCCTTCGTTATTAGGACCACCCCACTCGCAACCATCGGTTGACCATTCTCTGTTAATTTTATCCCACGAAACACAGTCCATCTTGTGGTGGCGAGGTCTTTTGTCAATTAACTTGAAGTCTATTTGAATAGAATTTAATTGGATGGGATGACCGGGATCTTCAGTGTCAATAGTTGTCGATACTACAATGCTATTTGGCCGAGTGGGTTTGTCGTGGGGCAAATAATTGGCCAGGTTTTTAAAGCCGGTTGTTTTCACCATGCCAGCATCTGAGCTTTCCACAGAGACAGTGACATTGAACACTGTATTTTTACAATGTGGTTCCTGGGTCTGACTACTACATGTCTTAACGTCTAAATATGATGTACTCTTGGTGACTGCTTTTGTTATATTTATTCGACTAATCATTTGCTCAACTGAATTCAAATATTTTTCAGCTATTGACTCGTTGGATTCTCTGTCATCTTCGTCTGTCCACACTCTTTCAAAACTGTCATTCAGGATATTGCTGGATGATTCCATGACATTCTAGAAGGAGATGGGGGGGTGAAAATTAATGAAATGCAATTGGTATAAGTAATACAAGTAAGATTACCTGGCGCTAGCTGGTACTCACATCCAATATTGACTCTTTAAAGGTGTGGTTTAGTTTCTGCATGTTGAAGATTATTGTAACGGATGCATTCACGTTAGCATAAGTGTTGATACGCTCCGTGTCATTAGTGGCAACCGTAAGACGAGAAAATAGGACTTCAGCATGTCCATCTACAGTTCCAAGGCCTTTGTCGACAATCTGTAATAAAAGTGAGAATTTATTTAAAATCCTAAAATGAATCTCTTCATTTAAGACCTCAGATTCAACGGTACACTTGATTGCCAAACAGCATTTATCCATCCATTTTCTGAACCACTTAGTCCTGGAGCCTATCCCAGCATACACTGGGCACAAGGCAGGGAGTCACACTCCGGAATGGGAATCCAATCCAATCCAGGGCTGACACACATGGGCAAATTATTAGTCACCAATTCACCTAACATGTCTTTGGATTGTGGAAGGAGAACATGCAAACTCCACTTAGAAAAGCCCCAGTTGGGTTTGAACCCACAACCTTCTTGTTGTGAGGTGACAGTGCTAACCATTACACCACTGTACCCCAAACAGAGCTTAGTTTGAGGGAGGGAGGGGATCATAACCTGAATTTGAAGACTGAGTGTACAAATCCCAAGTAAGGACACAGGTTATGTGCTAGTCTTTAGAAAGTAACATAAATACTTCTAATTTTGTGCTATTCATAATTTTATCAGAAGGTGTCACGTTTTCAAATGGTTAATATCTCTCTTTTTTTAACAAACCGCAGTTAATAATGATTAAAAAATGTCCGCCAACAAAGGTTTTGCCTACTTCTGTATCTTCTAGGATGCTGTGTAGGTCCTGGTTCACGCATTGTGATACTTCCTTTGTCCATGCTGCATTTGTTGTACAATGCCTGAATCTAGATCCAATACTCCCCTCACATCCCTGCCTGCCAGTGAAGCCAGCCTTTGTGTCTGTAAACCCACCTTCAGCGGCACAAAAAGGACTGTGCTCTGTTTTGAAAAGGATAAGCTTCATGTTATGTACAGCAAATTAAAAATTAACTGACGCCTTGATTTATTATTAATTAATCTAATTGGGGCAACAAATATGTGTCCATAGTTGACTTGAGGACAGAGAGAAAAACAATCCATAAGGCATACATTTTCTGAGAATGGTGTCATACAATACAGGATTGTTTCTCATTGTGAACGTAATGTGAACATTGTATAATTGAACACTATAAAATAATACTGAAACATACTGTAAATGACATTGACTTTGAGTGTAGCGGCTCTGTTTTGGCCCCTCCTGTTGATCAAAGTGCACGTCGCTGTCGTTGGGTTTTCCTGATGTTGCTTGAGACAGCCAGTAGTAGTATCCAATTCATAAACTGTCATATTCTCAGAAGTATCTGTAGGATTAAGATGATTTTGTCATGTAGATCAGAGACAAAGTTTGCGCTACAGTTAATACCACTGAATGGACAATCAAATGAAATGCATTCTCACCGGGCAACGGGAAGATACGACACCAGAAACGTACTTACTATAAACTCGCTTTACATTTTCTTCCGTTTGGTTGCCTTCAATATTCCATTCCACGTTATAATTCTCCGGGCTGTTCTTTATCTCACATTTGACTTTAACAGCTACTTTCTCGGTTGAATCCTCTTCGCAGCGTGGGAACTGGGGGTCACTGGTGATGACAATTTGTGGCAGGAGGGCTACATCTAATTTTACACTGGCTGTGTGAGTTATGGCCACAACAGAGGAAATTGGTCTGAAGGTGCATGTAAACACCCCTAAAATGAAATAGGGTCAAGAGTTACGGTTACTATGAACACAACATAGCATACAGTAATAGATTTATCTAGATCCATTTAATTATTATTTATGATTTGCAAAGATCTGCATTTGTTAGTCTATATGGCTTCATGGTTGTAGCTTACATAAAATCCCCCATTAAAATAAATGCAAAATGAGCCTAGATATCCACCCTATATGTACAGCAGGGGCAGTTTAGTGATCAGAGAGATCGCCCCGTGACGAGATGGTCACAGGAACGATCCCCGCAATAGCCACTGACCAAAATATCAAAATTATCAATTGCTTTGCTATAATGATATTTACGTCTCAGTTGGCTGGGATCGTTAGTCTAGTCTAATCTAATCCTGTGCAGGGATCGTTAGTCTGTAGTTAATCCTGTTGGACAATCGCACATCCCAAGATAGCCCAAAACATGTCCTTTTCAAAACGGTAATGCTCATCCTTGCAATGCTGCATGTCTGTACATAGATATTAACAGTTACTAGAATATATCTCAAGACATGCCTATCTTATTTTGATGCTAACTTAGCCATTCTCCCGGTGCATGAATACCAGCAGCCAACAAAGATAAACAAGGAAGTGATGACGCAACGATGATACCATCATGACCAAGCAATTGATGAAATTCTGGTCTGAGCCGATCAATGGAAAAGATAGTGAAATGACCTCTAGGTCAAAAATGGACAGAATTATCCTTTAAGTCAACAAGACGCTCTGGATAAGGGCATAAATTAAATATCTAAAATGTAGATAAAGATGCAGAAAAACATACCTGCCCATAGTTCTGATGCTTTGTAGAGATTAATCATAGCACTCCTACTTGTTGATGTCAGTTCACTCTCAGTGCCTGTAGCTATGTCATAGAGTTTGTTCATTTTTGTCAGATGCCATAATGAATCCAGCCTCATGTCCTCTTCTACCGAGCAGGTGATGGTGTTTGCACTGCCATAACGCACAGGATTATCTAGCTTGCTTATAGTGACAAGACCTGTTGGTGCAAAGTATAAACTACATTATTTCCCTGGAAAAGTGTGTGTGCATGTGTGACAGTTTTTGTAGTTTTAGACGTCTATAGTTTATCTCGCAGTCCCTCCCTATCTTTATTCTAACGCATGGAATAGACTTCTGATGCTGCGTTCCATGCATGTCGGAAATTCCCACTTTTTACTTAATACAGTGGAATGACCGTTTAAGATACGGGCATTACTTTAAACGTGTTTACAATCTTTAGAATAGATCTAAGTTCGACTGTCAGTATTGAATAACTTTACATTCTTTAAAATACCTACATGGTAATTGGTTAAACATAAATTTGAAATGTTAAATTGCACATATGGTTGCTAACATTTTATGCTAACTAGCTAGCTAACGTAACTAGCCAATGAAACATCAGCTTCTTGTAGGCCGCTGGAATACACAGAGGTTGTAATTCCCATGATCCCACCTGAGAATTCCCAACTTTCCGACATGACTGGAATGCAACATGAATGCCACTGACCATGTATTGGTGTAATTGTAATGTGCCCTGCCAATGATATGTACTGATTTAGCGAAAATCCAAATGAAAAATAAAAAATGGAGAACTGTCGATGGTTTGCATTTTCTGCAATGTCTAAATATACAGTTCATATGACCTTTGTCTGTGCTCTTCAAGGTTAATCTCAACTATTCTGTTGCTGTTGTCTAACAGGAGAGGACACTAACAAAATTGCTATGCAATGTAATTACAGTTACCTGCAGTCTCCAGCGAGAATGTTGCATTCATTAGTTTGCTCAATTCTTTTGTTTTTAGATCCAAATCACTTGTAGTCAGTCTGTCGTTGATATGCATCTCAAAATTTGCAATGACACTGCCAGGGCTTCAGTGAATTCAGAAACAGGATTTCAGTTACACATTCAAAACACTTGTCAGTTAAACAACTGGAAATTGTGTATTTGGTGAATAAACTGGAGTACCTAAACTTTGTAATAACGAGACGCTCAAAGGCCTTCAAAGTGCTGTACACTGGTTTCATCTGAAAGAACATATTACATTGAAATATTAAGGTTGGACACTGAACACTCAACAATAACATGGCACAACGAGTTAATAAAAAGTAAGTTCTGTTTGAGTTGTTCATAGGAGCCTATCTCTTGATTCTGGTATACAAATGAAATAGATACTGTAAACGTGTAATGTATTAATGATGCTAAGGTTTTTCAATCAAGTCTTAACTGTTGATATTAGTCTTGCAGAAGGATCTATTGCACCTCACACCTACCTTCAATATTAACGCTTTACTATACTCTAAATATCTAGGTGAATTTGAGTCTCCCAGGCTATCATAATACTTCTCTCCAACCTGTAAGACTGATCCAGTGACAGTAACTATAAAAGAAAAGGATGTATGTTAGCTTTATTATTCAGTCAGCATGAATGCCTGAAGGCATATACAAGCACACACACACACACACACACATGCACAGGAAGTAAAGGTAGCCTGTTACCTCTAGTCTCGGGATGACACACTGACAGGGATTCGTGGGGGAAACTACACTCGTTGTTGATTTTCTGACAACACCGGGGTTGAGACTCGCAAACATGCTGGCTCCAAACGTACTT